>BQNB010049196.1:0-42164 GCA_026074375.1 Tanacetum coccineum
ACACACCGCCCGTGACTTACCCGGAAGAAGTAGAAGAGACTATAGGAATCCCGATGGAGGTAGAACCTTTGGACCACACAAAACTAGAGGATTTAGGCTTGAATACTTATAATCATGACATTCCTCTTAGTTCTAGGGAAATTTCTAGTATTGATGAATCGGAACTTCAACTTTTTCCCAATTTTTCACCCTTAGATGTAAGTCTATGAGGCAAAAGAGGAACTGACCCATCCATCAACCCATATAATCTGGGTAGTTTTAGGATGAAAGTAGTAAAACCCTTGACCATTAATACACCACCTTTACCCCACGTGGCATACCTCCATTAAAATGGTGTGTATCGCTACTATCACCCGTACTTGACCTTAAGTGTAGGGGAGACCCACCTTTTACGCGTCAAATAAGCGTAGAGGCAGGCTCGCGACTTGAACCAAAAGAAGCGCTTATTGGGAGGCAACCCAATCTATTAATTTCTTGCATATTAGGTGTGTCTTGTGTGTTTGTTTTTAGTCATATGATTGTGTTAACTATTTTTTGCAGAAAATAACTAATGAGAACTTGCGTGCATGAATTTTTGAAGAAAGAAAATTTTTTATTTACAGTTCTGGAGACGGCATCAGGATTAATCCCGACGGCATCGCCAGGCCTGCTACAGGAAAATTCGATTTTAATTAATTTTTGAGAAATTAATCTTATTTGATTTCCGGAATTTGTAATTTTTCTATAAACCTGCAGAAAACCATGATAACGTTAACACATTCATCCTATATTTATTGCTTTCGTAGAGTCTAAACTTAGTTAATGAGGTTGTATTTATTATTCACCCGTGGATTTTACGCTTGGTGTAGTTCTCTTTGTCTTTGATTACAGTTTATCATTTGCCATTTGCTTTGTCCTTAAAATGATGGGTAATATATTGAAACATATCATAAAAAGGTAATTTTGACCCAAATTTTTTTTTTTATGACACATACCGACAAAAACTATAACAACCCACAATTTTCATCAATGTAAATATCCATCTATTAAATTAGATGCACTGTAATATCCATCTATTAAATTAGATGCACTGTAATATCCATCTATTATAAATATATCACCTTCTTACAGGGAAATTTTTTGCTTTATCTCATAATGCAACGTAACTTGCATCTCTAAAGTAAACAAGCTCACGCAACCTCTATCAATGCCATCTATATCTATGTTTACATCATGTAAACATCCTAATATGTCAAGTCTATATCCTAATATCATTTTTACCAAGTACATTATCCATTTAACGTACTTTTCAAAACGTTATATCAAAACAAGCATTAAACGTTAACGTTTACATCAAAACCCTAATTATATGTAATGTATACATATAAAATGAATGTACAAGCCTTTAAAGCATGTGTACAAGTATCAATACACAACATTTGAATATCTTTTCCCTCCTGAATCAAGTTACAACTTTCTAAAGCACAATGTACAAGCTAATCATGCCTAAAAACCTAATTAGGTCATTTAAGCTCCTAAATCATGTTTAAACTTTACCACCACTTTAGCACAAGGTACAAGCACTTAATGCATGACTTTTAAACCTTAAACCTAAACCCTAATTCATCCTAAACCCTAATCTAAAACCCTAAACCCTAAAAACAAAACCCTAAACCCTAATTTTACTTTCAACTAAAAACTAAACCCTAAACCTAAAACTAAGCCCTAAACCTTAATCCTAAGCCCTAATCTCAATCCTAACACTAATCCTAAACCTTAATCTATCCTAAACCCTAACCCTAACTCAAAAATAAAACCCTAAAACCCTAACCGAACCCTAATCCAACCCGATACACCTTTAGCTCCATTTTTACCCATTTTTATCTCAACAACAGCAGCACCTCCCATGACCCTCACCCATTTGTCGTCTTAGCTACTTACAAGCCCTCAAACTACTTTACTTGGTCAACCAAGAAATCAGCCCAGCGCCACATCACCTCCTTGTTGCACCATGAAGCCCCCCGCCGACCACAAAACCCCCAACACTCATGCTAGATTCTAGCTTATAAGACTCACCCTACTAGCTCTCCATTGTCATCACCACTAGTCTTGACACTAAGCAAACCCATAACTTGCTCACCAAGGGTCATTCGACCCTATAAAAGGGACGCACCCTTCTCCATTCAAACTCACACCTTCAATCTTCTATCTCTCTCTCAAAATGAAGTTCTAAGCAGCCAAGAAGGAAGAGGAGAAGCCATAAGAGCAGAAGTGAAGCAAAGAAACCAAGAAACAAAGCCATTCAAGTCGTTACTAGGCGTACGAGTGCTAAAAACCCCATTCGACCCATTTCTCAACCCGTAAGCTCAAATTCTTGTTCAATAAGCTATCATTTTGGGGGGGGGGGGGGGGGGGGGGGGGGGGGGGGGGGGGGGGGGGGGGGGGGGGGGGGGGGGGGGGGGTGGGGGGGGGGGGGGGGGGGGGGGGGGGGGGGGGGGGGGGGAGGGGTGTGTTAAATAACTCTAAAGCTATTAGATTCATGTATGAACTCTATGTTATAAAGATTTTGACGCTTAAAACATACGTTTTTTAATTTTCTAACTCACACACGAATCTTTTCTAAACTTTTGCTTACATCTAGAAATACTCTTAGTTAGCTTATACTAATAAAGCTATAAACCTGCAAATACAATGGAATCTTAAAAATAACCCTTGCATGGCTTTTTGGACTTGTTTTGCAAAAGTTTCCATGCATAGGGGTATATATCGTAACTTTCTAAAATTTATAACTAAAGGGGCTGAAAATGTCATTTTCTTAAAGTTATAAGTATAAGGACCTATTTTTCCTGGTTTCAAAGTTAAAGGTTTAAATTATATATACTTTATATATAAAGGACTAAACTTGTAAAAGTTTAAAAACTAGGGTGAATATTGCCAATTTTGGCAAACTTATAAATATTATATTGTTTATATTAAATATAAATATAAATTATTCTAGCTTTAGAAGAAACTTAAAACTATAATGTATCACATTACTAGGGAGCTTCATGTAAAGGGTTACATTTGGGTATACGTTTTGACGAGTTTTTGGATTTACGATATAAAGTGTCCTGGCTCCTCAAACGTTAACTACATACCTCATAAATATTGATGACCAGAACAGGATACGATATTTCCAAGAATAATCTAATCAAAATGAATATCATATGACATAAACAAAATCCAATCAAACTAAGACTTGACATATTACCCAAGTTGTGTGACAAAAACCTGTTTACTTTCATTTCATTCACTTTTGCTATCAATTAGTTTTCTCCTGTACTGTTTAAGGTGATTCATAGCCATCGCATTCAATTCTTTAAATGTTTCATAAACCTGCTAGGGAGGAAACATGCTATAAAACCATTAATGCAAGTATTTTTTAGGTGGTATGATTCCTGATACATTATTTCCTAAGTCCCCACTTTGCCATTAGTCCCACTATCATGAACCGTTAATTACTCATCGTGGTTAAGCGGCGAAATCTGTGAAAAGATCTATTTTGGGACTAGACTCCTCGTTGTGTTTTTTTAAAAACCTTTACTGTCGGTAACCAATAGCACACATTTGAATAACTTTACGGGTGTTTTGGCAAAGACACCTGTTGGGGCAATTATTTGTGATTATTTAACCTAAGGCTTCGGTGTTACTGTTTTCTCTAATAATTGTACATGCATGCAATTATTACAAACTATGGGTGTATAACAACGTAACCCACTATTGAACTTGTATTCAAACTACTTTACTTAAACCTATGAATATCACTCAACCTTTGTGTTGACTTTTTAGCATGTTTATCTCAGGTAATTGAGCAACTTAAAGCACGAAGTGGCACGGACTTGAAGATGGCTAAACTATTATCATTCAAATTTTATGTTTTTAGATGTTGGGACCTCACTTTTTATAAAAACTCTGATGAATAAATGAATGATAACTAAATTTTCCAAAAACGTCTCTTTTTGATTCGTTTTTTGTGATTATGACTGTTGTACTATGAAATAATACCCCAGATTAGTTTTGCTGCTATATGTGTAAAAATGAGGGTGTTATAGATTGGTATCAGAGCCACGGTTATAGAGAACAAGGTTGAAACCTTAACTATAACTATATTTCTTTTTCCATCCAAGAAAGTCCTCCGATGCCACTACATCTTTCAAAATATGTAAAGATACATAACTATTATACTATTATATAAATAAGTTATGTTATTTACCGCTGGGTTGTTAACAGAACGATGTCTTCTCCCAACCATCCTACTTCCAATGTTGAGGATGCCTTTTCCTCAAACTTTCCTGACTTTATTCCGGCTTCTCCGAACTATGTCCCAGCTTCACCGGGAAAAACTTATTCTAGCTCTTCTAACTCATTTGGCGTAGTTCCAATAGCTTCACCAACTCTTTCGCTCTTTCATGATGATCCCTACATGAAAGTTATGCAAGCATTCTATGCTGAAAAATCACCTATCCCACCTCCAACTATCATACCTCAATCATCAATGCTTAATCCTCAAGAATTCTTTCTTCCTGAAGAACTACTACCACCAAAGAAACGAGGTTGTTCATCCTCATCTACTTCTGCCCTACCTCAAGATTTTGAGATAGGAGAAAGCTCTCATAAGACAAGTCTGGAACGTCACGAGGAGCAAATTGAGGAAATCTTGAATCATCTAGATGAACTTTCTCTCGACCGTATTGAATACATAGAAGACAAAATCGAAGGACTCGGAAAAGGTCGGGTGATTATCCAACAAGACTTTGACAATCTGGAAGCTGAACTCCAACAAACTCGTGCTCAAATTTCTAAACTTCAGAAGAAGCAGATGGGAAATAACCACAAAATTTCTCTGGCTCGCTTCAGAATTACTGATCTAGAACACATCATCAACGATATCCAGATTCGTCATCAAGAAGATAAGGAAAGTCTTCTGAATGCCATCAATGAACTCAAGATCAGCCAAGAAGGACCATCGGACTATTAGATTAGATCTTAGTTATCGCTTTTATTAGAACCTAGCCACGGGATGTGTGGTATAAATAAAAACACTTGTCAAATCTTGACTATGTATAGTACAAAGGCAAGTTGTTCTTAATATAATACAATGGCAATCCCGTTCTACTTTGTTGTTTCCTAATACCGATTCATTTATCTTATATCCTATATCGTTGTCTTCATCTTCATCATCATGAATCATACCATAACTTCTATATCAGATACTTGTTAGAATTCATGATTTCAATATCACCATTATAACAATGCTTATTTTTGAACTTTAAGCATTTCAAATAAGCATTACATTTTTAAGACTTGTGATATTATTCTTATTACGTGTTGTCTTATGTTGATAGAATGCCTCCCAAAAGGACGTCAACATCTGAAGCACCGGCCATGACTCAAGCTGCCATTAAGAAACTAGTTGCTGACAGTGTCACTGCGGCTCTGGAAGCACAAGCTGCAACAATGGCAGGTACTAGTAATCCCAACAGGAACACCGGTCCTACTGGAACTCCTGTAGCAAAAAGGGGAAACTATAAAGAGTCCATAAGCTGTCAACCTTTCTACTTCAATGGTACAGAAGGAGCAGTTGGCCTCATCCACTGGTTTGAACGGACTGAATCAGTATTCTCTCGAATCAAATGTACCAAGGAAAACAAAGTAAAATTTGCTACTGGTAACCTTACTAATGATGCCTTGTCCTGGTGGAATGCATAAGCCCGACCTATAGGAGTAGATCAAGCTAATCAAATCACCTGGACTGAATTGAAAAGGCTCTTAACAAATAAGTATTGTCCTCGAACTGAAGTCGGAAAAATGGAAGATGAACTTTACAATCTGACTGTAAAGGGAAATGATCTCAAACCTTATGTTAGAAGATTCCAAGAATTAGCAGTCCTATGCCCGAACATGGTACCAAACACCGAGAAACTCCTGGAATCTTTCATCGGAGGATTACCTCGAAGTATTAAAAGAAATGTTACCGCCTCTAAACCTCAAATTCTAGAGGAAGCTATTAACATAGCCCAAAGGATAATGGATCAAGTAACAAAGCACACTCCGGTGCAAGTATCAAGTGAGCATAAACGAAAGTTTAACAACAGAAGAACTTTCAACAACAACAATTATCGCAACAACAACAACAACCGTAACACCAATACCAACCACTACAATAATCACCAACCACAACAGAACTGAAGGCAAGAAGCTGTCAAAGCGTATGCTGCCACTCCTGCTAAGAACAATAGGTATGCCGGAAACCCCCCATTATGTAGAAAATGTGATCTCCATCACACCGGACCTTGTACTATTAAGTGTAATACTTGCAACAAGGTGGGCCATTTGACCAAGAACTGCCGAAACAAGAGGCCAGCCACTGGAAGTAATCAACTACCAGTGACTATTATTTGTCATACCTGTGGAGAAAAAGGGCATTATATAAATCAGTGCCGAAAGACCAACATCAATACCCAGGGAAGAGCCTACATGCTAAGGGATAGGAAAGCTCATCAAGACCCGAACGTAGTTACGGGTATGTTTCTCCTAAACTAGCATTTAGCTAGAGTATTATTTAATTCCGGAGCCGATAAAAGCTTCATATCCACATCTCTTGCCTCTATGTTAAATATCCCGCCTATTACAATAGATACCTTTTACGATATCAAAATGGCTGACGAAAATCTAGTAAGCACAAACACCGATATCTAGGGTTGCACCCTAACTTTGTTAAATCAACCTTTCGAAATTGATCTCATGCCAATTAAACTCGGTAGTTTCGACGTTGTCATTGGTATGGATTGGTTATCCAAGTATCATGCTAGAATCATCTGTGATGAGAAAGTCGTCCACATCCCAATCGACAGTGAAACTTTGATCATTCGAGGTGACCGAAGTAAGATCCGACTAAATCTCATATCCTGTATAAAAACCAAAAGGCATATATCCAGGGGATGTCAAGTTTTCGTAGAACAGGTAATGAAAAAGAAGCGAGACGAGAAATGACTGGAAGATATCCCAGTAATCAGAGAATTCCCAGAAGTTTTTCTTGAAGATCTACCTGGCCTTCCTCCCGTTCGTCAAGTAGATTTCCAAATTGATTTAATTCCAGGAGCAGCACCTGTAGCCCGCACACCTTATAGATTAGCTCCTTCAGAAATGCAGGAACTATCTAACCAACTTCAAGAGTTAGCAGACCGAGGTTTTATCCGACCAAGTACTTCACCTTGGGGAGCTCCTGTCTTATTTGTCAAAAAGAAAGACGGATCTTTCAGAATGTGTATCGATTACCGGGAGTTGAATAAACTTACTGTAAAGAATCGTTACCCATTACCCAGAATCGATGACTTATTCGACCAACTTCAAGGTTCGAGTGTCTACTCAAAAATCGACCTAAGATTAGGTTATCATCAACTGAGAGTGAGGGATGAAGATATTCCTAAGACTGCTTTCAGAACAAGATACGGACACTATGAATTTCAAGTTATGCCATTTGGTTTAACTAACGCACCTGTTGTATTCATGGATCTCATGAACCGCGTATGTAAACCATACTTGGACAAATTCGTAATAGTATTCATCGATGATATTCTCATCTACTCTCGTAACAAAGAAGAACACGCAAATCATCTGAGAATAATCTTAGAATTACTCAGAAAAGAGAAACTATATGCCAAGTTCTCCAAGTGTGATTTCTGGATCCGCATGCGTGCTACTTCTTGGGTACACTTAATTGATAGTCAAGGACTTCATGTTGACCCCAGATTGAAGCAGTTAATTAACTGGGCATCTCCCACTACACCTACAGAAGTACGCCAATTCTTAGGACTTGTCGGCTACTATCGAAGATTCATCCAAGGTTTTTCGAAGATTACAAAGCCTTTAACCAAATTAACCCAAAAAAACAAAAAGTATATCTGGGAAAAAGATCAAGATACGGCCTTTCCCAATTGCTAAACAAAAACTTTATAAAAGCTCCAATATTGCAATTACCAGATGAAACGATGACTTTGTCATTTACTGTTATGCATCTCTTCAAGGTCTAGGAGCAGTATTAATGCAAAAAGAAAAATTCATTGCATATGCGTCCCGACAACTCAAGCCTCACGAAGAAAACTGCACCACTCATGCATCTTGAATTAGGAGCAGTCGTATTGCTCTTCAAATCTTAGAGACACTATTATCCTGTACAAAGTGTGCAGTTTCACTAATACAAGCCTTCAACATATTTCTTCATCAGACAAGAAGCTAAACTGAGGCAACACCATTGGTTAGAATTGCTTGCAGATTCGATTGTGCGATCCGTACCAATACCTGGGAAGGAAAAATGTCATAGCAAATGCTTTAAGCCAAAAAGAACCACTCCGAATTAGATCAGTAATCATGACCATTCACCCAAAATTACCCACACAAATCCTCGAAGCTTAAACCAAAGCAATCAAAGAAGAAAACATCAAAGCCGAAAACCTACAAGGAATGGACAAATCATTTGAAAAAAATTCATCGATGGAACGCGTTGTATTAAGAATCAAAGATGGTTACTATCTTTGTAATTTGAGAGACTTGATCATGGCATGAGTCACATAAATCAAAATATTCTTTCACCGGGTTCTTTTATTTCTTTTATTTTATTTTTTTTTTTTTTTCTTTTTATTCTTTTTGTTTTTTTTTTTTTTTTTTTTTTTTTTTTTTTTTTTTTTTTTTTTTTTTTTTTTTTTTTTTTTTTTTTTTTTTTTTTTTTTTTTTGTTTTTTTTTTTTTTTTTTTTTTTTGTTTTTTTTTTTTTTTTTTTTTTTTTTTTTTTATTTTTTCTTTTTTTTTTTTTTTTTTTTTTTTTTTTTTTTTTTTTTTTTTTATTTTTTTTTTTATTCTCTTTTTATTTTTTTTTACTTTTTTTTTTTTTTTTTTTTTCTTTTATTTTTTTTTTTAATTTTTTTTTATTTTCTTTTTTTTTTTTTTTTTTATTTATTTTTTTTATCTTATTTATATTTTTTTTTTTTTTTTTTTTTTTTTTTTTTGTTTTTTTTTTTTTTTTTTTTTTTTTTTTTTTTTTTTTGACAAAATGTACCAGGATCTAAAGGAACTCTATTGGTGGCCTAACATGAAGGCAATCATCGCGGAATATGTTGGCAAATGTTTGACATGTTCTAGAGTTAAGGCAAAATGTCAGAAGCCATCTGGCTTACTGGTACAACCAGAGATTCCTATGTGGAAATAGGAAAGAATAACAATGGACTTCGTTACAAAACTTCCCAAAACATCAAACGAACATGGACCACAATTTGGGTCATTGTCGATCGCCTTACAAAATCCGCACATTTCATACCTACCCAAGAGACAGATAGTATGGAAACCCTTACCAGGTTGTACATCAAAGAAATAGTCTCCCGGCATGGTGTGCCAATATCCATCATCTCAGATCGTGACAGTCATTTCACATCCAGATTCTGGCAATCATTACAAAGTGCCTTGGGTACTCAATTAGACATGAGTATGACATATCATCCCAACCAATGTCAAGTGAAGAAAACCTATCCAAACACTCGAAGACATGCTTCGAGTCTGTGTCATAGACTTTGGAAAAGAATGGGAAAGACACTTACCATTGGTGGAATTCTCTTACAATAACAGTTATCATGCCAGTATTAAGGCAGCACCTTTTGAAGCACTCTATGGTCGAAAGTGTAGATCACTTGTTTGATAGGCCGAAGTTGGAGATCTTCAACTCACGGGACCAAAAATAATTCATGAAACCATTAAAAAGATAATGCAAATTCGACAACGCTTGCAGGATGCAAGAGATCGGCAAAGAAATTACGCCAATGTCAGGCGAAAGCCTTTAGAATTTCAAGTTGGAGATCGTGTTATGTTAAAAGTGTCACCTCGAAAAGGTGTCATTCATTTTGGAAAGCGAGGAAAGCTTAATCCCCGGTATATTGGACCATTTAAGATTCTTAAAAGAGTCGGTCAAATATACAAACTAGAGCTTCCTGAAGAGCTCAGGAATGTCCACAATACTTTCCACGTTTCTAATCTAAAGAAATGCTTATCTGACGAATCCCTTGTCATTCCAATGAAAGAGCTTCGGCTCAATGACAAACTCAGCTTTATGAAAGAACCAGTGGAAGTTATGGATCGAGAAATCAAGCAACTAAGACAAAATCGTATTCCTATAGTCAAAGTACGATGGAACTTTAACAGATGACCATAATTTACATGGGAATGCGAAGATGAAATTTGTGCCAAATATCCTCATTTATTTTCCAATATCACTTCCAAGTCCAATTAAATCTCGGGACGAGATTTCTGTAAGGACGGGGGACTATAACAACCCGCAATTTTCATCAATATAATTATCCATCTATTAAATTAGATGTAATGTAATATCTATCTATTAAATTTAAAGCAATGTAACATCTTTATATACCACCTTTATACAAGGAAATTTTTTGCTTTATTCCATTATGCAACGTAACTTGCATAACTAAAGTAAACGAGCTCACACAACCTACCTATGCCATCTATATCTATGTTTACATCATGTAAACATCCTAATATGTCAAGTCTATATCTTAATTTCATTTTTTACCCAAAGTTTCATTATCCATTTAACGTACTTTTCAAAACGTTATTTCAAAACAAGCATTAAACGTTAAATGTTTATATCTAAACCCTAATTATATGTAATGTATACATATAAAATTAATGTACAAGCATTCAAACATGTGTACAAGTGTACAATGCACAATATTTGAATCATATTTTTCCCTTCAAGTCAATGTACAAGTATTTAAAGCTTAATGTACAAGTTATTAAGCACACATTCAAATAAGCTCATTTTATCACCGTTTTCATTCTAGTTTCTTACCTCACTTAACAAGGTACATTAGTACTTAATAACAACCTCTAAAACCTAAAACCCCTAACCCTAATATATCCTAAACCCTAATCTAAAACCTTAAAAATCCTAAAATAAAACCCTAAACCTTAATTTCACTTTAACCTTAAAACTAAGCCCTAAAACATAATCCTAAGCCCTAAACACTAATCCTAAACACTAAAACATAATCCTAACACTAATCCTAAACCTTAATCTATCCTAAACCCTAACCCTAACTCGAAAATAAAACCCTAAAACCCTAACCGAACCCTAATCCAACCCGATACACCTTTAGCTCCATTTTTACCTATTTTTAACTCAAGCAACCAAGCAAGCAACTCCATGACCTCACCTTTATGACTCCAATCTGCTTATAAGCACCTCAACTACTTTACTTGGTCACCAAGAGGCCTCATAACTCCTTGTTTCTTATATTAGCCGCGCGCCCTTAACTTTCCCAAAACCCTTCCACCTTGCAATCCTACCTCTCTTAGCTTGTGATACTCACCCTTATAGCTGCCATGAATCATCTCTACTAGTCTTGACACTAAGCAAACCCATAACTTGCTCACCAAGGGTCAATCGACCCTATAAAAGGGACGCACCCTTCTCCATTCAAACTCACGCCTTCAATCTTCTATCTCTCTAAAAATGAAATTCTAAGCAGCCAAGAAGAAAGAGGAGAATCCATAAGAGTAGAAGTGAAGCAAAGAAACCAAGAAACGAAGCCATTCAAGTCGTTACTAGGCGTACGAGTGCTAAAAACCCCATTTGACCCATTTCTCAACCCGTAAGCTCAAATTCTCGTTCAATAAGCTATCATTCTGTTTTATAACTCTTATAAGGCTTATTAGATCATGTATGAACTCTTGTTAAAGGATTTGAGCTTAAAAACCATGCGTTTTTATTTAAAAACCCTAAAACAACCTGTTTTGATTTCTAGCTAAACGAATCCTTAATCTAAACTTTTGTTCCATTAAAACATCTTATTTTAGCTTATTCTAATAAGCTATAAGCTGCAAATCTCTTTTGGAATCTTAAAATAAGCTTGCATGTAATTTTGTACTAGTTTTGCAAATATTTTCATGCTAAGGGGTATATATTGTAAATTTATGAAATTATGAATTAGAGGGGCTGAAAATGTCATTTTATTAAACTTATAACTCCAAGGGTTGTTCTTGCCAAGTTTTAAAATTAAGGGATTTAAATTATATACTTTATATATATAAGGTTAATTATGTAATATTTAAAATCCTGCAATAATTACTTGGATCTATAATTAATTAATAATTAACCTTAATATTTAAAGGTTAATTTTAAATCCTTTAATTTTAAAACTTGGCAAGAACAACCTTTGGAGTTATAAGTTTAACAAAATGAAAATTTCAGCCCCTCTAATTCATAATTTCAGAAATTTACAATATATACCTCTTAGCATGAAAATATTTGCAAAACTAAGTACAAATTACAATGCACACTTTATTTTTAAGATTCCAAAAGAGATTTGCAGCTTATAGCTTATTAGAATAAGCTAAAATAAGATGCTTTAATGGAACAAAAGTTTAGATTAAGGATTCGTTTAGCTAGAAATCAAAACAGGTTGTTTTAGGGTTTTTAAATAAAAACGCATGGTTTTTAAGCTCAAATCCTTTAACAAGAGTTCATACATGATCTAATAAGCCTTATAAGAGTTATAAAACAGAATGATAGCTTATTGAATGAGAATTTGAGCTTACGGGTTGAGAAATGGGTCAAATGGGGTTTTTAGCACTCGTACGCCTAGTAACGACTTGAATGGCTTCATTTCTTGGTTTCTTTGCTTCACTTCTACTCTTATGGATTCTCCTCTTTCTTCTTGGCTGCTTAGAATTTCATTTTTAGAGAGATAGAAGATTGAAGGTGTGAGTTTAAATGGAGAAGGGTGTGTCCCTTTTATAGGGTTGAATGACCCTTGGTGAGCAAGTTATGGGTTTGCTTAGTGTCAAGACTAGTAGAGCTGATTCATGGCAGCTATAAGGGTGAGTATCACAAGCTAGGAGAGGTAGGATTGCAAGGTGGAAGGGTTTTGGGAAAGTTGTGTGGCCGCGGCTAAGTATAAGAAACAAGGAGGTGATGAGGCCTCTTGGTGACCAAGTAAAGTAGTTGAGGTGCTTATAAGCAGATTGGAGTCATAAAGGTGAGGTCATGCAGTTGCTTTCTTGGTTGCTTGAGTTAAAAATGGGTAAAAATGGACCTAAAGGTGTATCGGGTTGGATTAGGGTTCAGTTAGGGTTTTAGGGTTTTATTTTTGAGTTAGGGTTAAGGTTTAGGATAGATTAAGGTTTAGGATTAGTGTTAGGATTATGGTTTAGTGTTTAGGATTAGTGTTTAGGGCTCAGGATTCGGTTTTAGGGCTTAGTTTTAAGGTTAAACTGAAATTAGGGTTTAGGGTTTTATTTTAGGGTTTTTAGGGTTTTAGATTAGGGTTTAGGATGAATTAGGGTTAGGGTTTAGGGTTTAGAGGTTGTGTATTAAGTGCTTGTACCTTGTGTTAAAGTGGAGGTAAGAAACTAGAATGAAAACGGTGGTAAAATGAGCTTATTTGAATGTGTGCTTAATAACTTGTACCTTGAGCTTTTAATGACTTGTACATTGATTTGGAAGGAAAATATAATTCAAATATTGTGTATTGATGCTTTAAAGGCTTGTACATTCATTTTATATGTATACATTACATATAATTAGGGTCTTGATATAAACGTTAACGTTTAATGCTTGTTTTGAAATAACGTTTTGAAAAGTACGTTAAATGGATAATGTACTTGGTAAAAATGATATTAAGATATAGACTTGACATATTAGGATGTTTACATGATATAAACATAGATATAGATGGCATAGGTAGGTTGTGTGAGCTCGTTTACTTTAGTTATGCAAGTTACGTTGCATAATGGAATAAAGCAAAAAATTTCCTTGTATAAAGGTGGTATATAAAGATGTTACATTGCTTTAAATTTAATAGATAGATATTACATTACATCTAATTTAATAGATGGATAATTACATTGATGAAAATTGCGGGTTGTTATAGTCCCCCGTCCTTACAGAAATCTCGTCCCGAGATTTAATTGGACTTGGAAGTGATATTGGAAAATAAATGAGGATATTTGGCACAAATTTCATCTTCGCATTCCCATGTAAATTATGGTCATCTGTTAAAGTTCCATCGTACTTTGACTATAGGAATACGATTTTGTCTTAGTTGCTTGATTTCTCGATCCATAACTTCCACTGGTTCTTTCATAAAGCTGAGTTTGTCATTGAGCCGAAGCTTTTTCATTGGAATGACAAGGGATTCGTCAGATAAGCATTTCTTTAGATTAGAAACGTGGAAAGTATTGTGGACATTCCTGAGCTCTTCAGGAAGCTCTAGTTTGTATATTTGACCGACTCTTTTAAGAATCTTAAATGGTCCAATATACCGGGGATTAAGCTTTCCTCGCTTTCCAAAATGAATGACACCTTTTCGAGGTGACACTTTTAACATAACACGATCTCCAACTTGAAATTCTAAAGGCTTTCGCCTGACATTGGCGTAACTTCTTTGCCGATCTCTTGCAGCCTGCAAGCGTTGTCGAATTTGCACTATCTTTTTAGTGGTTTCATAGATTATTTCTGGTCCCGTGAGTTGAACATCTCCAACTTTGGCCTATCAAACAAGTGATCTTTACACCCCCTCTTTCGACCATTAGCGTGTTCATAAGGTGCTGCCTTAATACTGGCTTGATAACTGTTATTTGTAACGTGAATTCCAACCATGTGGAAAGTGTCTTTCCCATTCTTTTCCAAAGTCTATGACACAGACTCGAAGCATGTCTTCGAGTGTTTGGATGGTTCTTTCACTTTGTCCATTGGTTTCGGGATGATATGTCATACTCATGTCTAATTGAGTACCCAAGGCACTTTGTAATGATTGCCAGAATCTGGATGTGAAATGACTGTCACGATCTGAGATGATGGATATTGGCACACCATGCCGGGAGACTATTTCTTTGATGTACAACCTGGTAAGGGTTTCCATACTATCTGTCTCTCGGGTAGGTATGAAATGTGCGGATTTTGTAAGGCGATCGACAATGACCCAAATTGTGTCATGTTCGTTTGATGTTTTAGGAAGTTTTGTAACGAAGTCTATTGTTATTCTTTCCTATTTCCACATAGGAATCTCTGGTTGTACCAGTAAGACGGATGGCTTCTGACATTTTGCCTTAACTCTAGAACATGTCAAACATTTGCCAACATATTCCGCGATGATTGCCTTTATGTTAGGCCACCAATAGAGTTTCTTTAGATCCTGATACATTTTGTCAGAACCCGGGTGAATGGAATATTTTGATTTATGGGACTCATGCATGATCAAGTCTCTCAAATTACGAAAGAGTAGTAACCAGCTTTGATTCTTAATACAACGAGTTCCATCAGGATGAATTTCAAATGATTTGTCCATTCCTCGTAGGTTTTCGGCTTTGATGTTTTCTTCTTTGATTGCTTCGGTTTGAGCTTCGAGGATTTGAGTTGGTAATTTTGGATGAATGGTCATGATTAATGATCTGATTCGGAGTGGTTCCTTTCGGCTTAAGGCATCTGCTATGACATTTTCCTTCCCAGGATGGTAGCGGATCTCACAATCGTAATCTGCAAGCAATTCTAACCAATGGTGTTGCCTCATGTTTAATTCTTTCTGATGAAGAATATGTTGAAGGCTTTTGTGATTAGTGAAAACTGTACACTTTGTACCGTATAGATAGTGTCTCTAGATTTTAAGAGCAAATACGACTGCTCCTAATTCAAGATCATGAGTGGTGCAGTTTTCTTCGTGAGGCTTGAGTTGTCGGGACGCATATGCAATGAATTTTTCTTTTTGCATTAATACTGCTCCTAGACCTTGAAGAGATGCATAACAGTAAATGACAAAGTCATCGTTTCCTTTTGGTAATGCTAATATTGGAGCTTTATAAAGTTTTTGTTTTAGCAATTGGAAAGCCGTATCTTGATCTTTTTCCCAGATATACTTTTTGTTTTTCTGGGTTAGTTTAGTCAAAGGCTTTGCAATCTTTGAGAAACCTTGGATGAATCTTTGATAATAGCCAGCGAGTCCTAAGAATTGACGAACTTCTATGGGTGTAGTAGGAGATTCCCAGTTCTTAACTGCTTCAATCTTGGCGGGGTCAACATAAAGTCCTTGACTATCAATTAAGTGTCCAAGAAATTGCACCATGTGGATCCAAATATTCACATGGAACCTTGGCATTGAGTTTTCTCATTTTCTGAGTAATTCTAAGATTATTCTCAGATGATTTGCGTGTTCTTCTTCGTTACGAGAGTAGATGAGAATATCATCGATGAATACTATTACGAATTTGTCCAAGTATGGTTTACATACGCGATTTATGAGATCCATGAATACAGCAGGTGCGTTAGTTAAACCAAATGGCATAACTTGAAATTCATAGTGTCCGTATCTTGTTCTGAAAGTAGTCTTAGGAATATCTTCATCCCTCACTCTCAGTTGATGATAACCTAATCTTAGGTCGATTTTTGAGTAAACGCTTGAGCCTTGAAGTTGGTCAAATAAGTCATCGATTCTGGGTAATGGGTAACGATTCTTTACAGTAAGTTTATTCAACTCTCGGTAATCGATACACATTCTGAAGGATCCGTCTTTCTTTTTAACAAATAAGACAAGAACTCCCTAGGGTGAAGTACTTGGTCGTATAAAACCTCGGTCTGACAATTCTTGAAGTTGATTAGATAGTTCCTGCATTTCTGAAGAAGCTAATCTATAGGGTGCTCGGGCTACAGGCGTTACTCCTGGAATTAAATCGATTTAGAATTCTACTTGGCGAACAGGAGGGAGGCCAGGTAGATCTTCAGGAAAAACTTCTAATCTCTTCTCGTCTGACTTCTTCTTCTCTGTTACTTAGATCATGAAAACTTGACAACCTCTGGATATGTACGTTCAGTTTTTATACAAGATATGAGATTTAGTCGGGTCTTACTTCGGTCACCTCGAATGATCAAAGTTTCATCATCAATAGGAATGTGAACGACTTTCTTGTCACAGAGAATTTTGGCATGATACTTGGACAACCAGTCCATACCTATGACAACGTCAAAACTACCGAGTTTAATCGGCATGAGATCGATTTCGAAAGGTTGATTTAGTAAGGTTAGGGTACAACCCTGGATAACGGTGTTTGTGCTTACTAGGTTTCCGTCAGCCATTTTGATATCGTAAAAGGTATCTATTGTAATAGGCGGGATATTTAGCATAGAGGCAAGTATTTGTGGTATGAAGCTTTTATCGGATTTGGATCAAATTAATAATCTAGATAAATGCTGGTTTAGGAGAAAAACTTACCCGTAAACTCCGTTGGTCTTGATGAGCTTTCCTGTAACTTAGATGTAGGCTCTTACCTGGGCATTGATATTGGTCTTTCGGCACTGATTTGTATAATGCCACCTTTTTCTCTATAGCATGACAAAATAATAGTAACTGGTAGTTGAGTTACTTCAGTGATTGGCTCTTGTTTTGGCGTTCTTAGTAATTGGCCCCAACTTGTGTGCAAGTATTACATTGAAAAGTACAGGTCCGGTATGATGGAGATCCACATTTTCTACATAATGGGAGGTTTCTGGCATATCTATTGTTCTCAGCATGAGTGGCAACATACGCTTTGACAGCTTCTTGTCTTCGGTTCTGTTGTGGTTGGTGATTATTGTAGTGGTTGTTGGTGTTGGTGTTACGGTAGTTGTTGTTGTTGCGGTAATTGTTGATGTTAAAGTCTTTTATTGTCAAACTTTTGTTTATGATCACTTAATACTTGCACCGGAGTGTGCTTTATTACTTGATCCATTAGCCTTTGGGCTATGTTAATGGCTTCCTCTAAAGTTTGAGGCTTCGAGGCGGTAACATTCCCTTCAATACTTCTAGGTAACCCTCTATACAAGGCTTCCAAGAGTTGTTCTCAGTGTTTGGTCACATGTTCGGCATAGGAATGTAATTCTTGGAATCTTCTAACGTAAGGTTTAAGATCATTTCCCTTTACAGTTAGATTGTAAAGTTCATCTTCCTACTTTCTGACCTTCAGTTCGGGACATACTTGTTTGTCAAGAGCCTCTTTAAACTTAGTCCCCCCCCCCCCCCCCCCCCCCCCTCCTCCCCCTCCTAGGTGATTTGATTGGCTTGATCTACTCCCATAGGTTGGGCGTATGCATTCCACCATGACAAGGCATTATCAATAAGGGTATCAGTAGCAAATGTTACTTTGTTTTCCTTGGTACATTTACTTCGAGAGAATACTGATTCGGTTTGTTCAAACCAGCGGATGAGGCTAACTGCTCCTTCCGTACCATTAAAGTAGAAAGGTTGACAGCTTATGAATTCTTTGTAGTTTCCTGTTTTTTGCTACAGGAGTTCCAGTAGGACCGGTGTTCCTGTTGGGATTACTAGTACCTGCCATTGTTGCAGCTTGTGCTTCCAGAGCCGCAGTGACACTGTCAGCAACTAGTTTCTTAATGGCAGCTTGAGTCATGGCCGGTGCTTCAGATGTTGACGTCCTTTTGGGAGGCATTCTATCAACATAAGACAACACGTAATAAGAATGATATCACAAGTCTTAAAATGATTAAAGTGCAAAAATAAACATTGTCACAATAGTGATATCGAAATCATAGATAATTCATATCAAATAAGTATCTATGATTTATTTAGAAGTCAGGGTATGATTCATAATGATGATGACGGAGATGATGATGCAAGAGAGATAAGTCGGTATTATGAAATAACAAGGTATATAACGGGATTGCCATTGTATTATATCATGAACAACTTGCCTTTGTACTATACATAGTCAAGATTTGACAAGTGTTTTTATTTATACCACACATCCCGTGGCTAGGTTCTAATAAAAGCGATAACTAAGATCTAATCTAATAGTCCGATGGTCCTTCTTGGCTGATCTTGAGTTCATTGATGGCATTCAGAAGACTTTCCTTATCTTCTTGATGACGAATCTGGATATCGTTGATGATGTGTTCTAGATCAGTAATTCTGAAGCGAGCCAGAGAAATTTTGTGGTTATTTCCCATCTGCTTCTTCTGAAGTTTAGAAATTTGAGCACGAGCTTGTTGGAGTTCTGCTTCTAGATTGTCAAAGTCTTGTTGGATAATCACCCGACCTTTTCTGAGTCCTTCGATTTTGTCTTCTATGTATTCAATACGGTCGAGAGAAAGTTCATCTAGATGATTCAAGATTTCCTCAATTTGCTCCTCGTGACGTTCCAGACTTGTCTTACGAGAGCTTTCTCCTATCTCAAAGTCTTGAGGTAGGGCAGAAGTAGATGAGGATGAACAACCTCATTTCTTTGGTGGTAGTAGTTCTTCAGGAAGAAAGAATTCTTGAGGATTAAGCATTGATGATTGAGGTATGATAGTTGGAGGTGGGATAAGTGATTTTTCAGCATAAAATGCTTGCATAACTTTCATGTAGGGATCATCATAAAAGAGCAAAAGAGTTGGTGAAGCTATTGGAAGTACACCAAATGAGTTAGAAGAGCTAGAATAAGTTTTTCCAGGTGAAGCTGAGACATAGTCCGGAGAAGCCGGGATAAAGTCTGGAAAGTTAGAGGAAAAAACATCCTCAATACCGGAAGTAAGATGGTTGGGAGAAGACATCGTTCTCTTAATAACCCAACGGTAAATAACATAAGTTATTTATATAATAGTATAATAGTTATGTATCTTTACATACTATTCCAAAAGTTGTAGTGGCACTGAGGACTTTCTTGGCTAGAAAAAGAAAAGTAGTTATAGTTAAGGTTTTAACATTGTTCTCTATAACTGTGGCTCTGATACCAATCTATAACACCCCCATTTTTACACATATAGCAGCGGAAACTAATCTGGGGTATTATTTCATAGTACAAAGTCATAATCATAGAAAACGAATCGTAAATAGACGTTTTTGGAAAATTTAGTTATCATTCATTTATTCATCAGAGTTTTTACAGTCACACCCCGCCGAGGCGGAAACACGAGGCGTAACGAGAATGGATATCATCACAACACAATGGTGTCTACTATAGAGAATCTAAATAAAGGAAATATTCAAATGGACACTATGTGTCCATGACAATACCCACACAAGATAAATGAGTCTTGCATACAAAGATATGTCGTACACGAAACTAAAAAATAAATCCAATACTAACATTCTCCCAACAAACAATGTATCCAAGCAAAACAATTGTTCCATAAATGAAAGACTAGAAAAGACAACTTCACAAGCAATGCCTAGGGTCTCTCTAGCCACTCTACCTAACATCCTTCTTATCATCATGATACTCACCTGAAAGTGATGCCTAAAAACGTCAACATAAAGTTTGTGAGAGTCATAGGTTTTAAGACACGATATAAAATCCAAACTGCACATTACTGTGATAATAAAGAAAACATTGCAGGGACTATAAATGAACTATATACAGCGCTAGCATGCATAACCAATCCAATTCAATCCAATCCCAATACAATCCAATCAATACAATCCACTTAAATTGATTTCCCAGTAAGATTTATAAGACGTTCTCAATCGTACTAAGGTCCATGTGGTTACCCCCTTAGCCCCACTCATGGATACTCTCAAAGTAACCATCCTGCCCGCTAGGCCACAGTACCTTCCACTAAACAGGCCATGGATACCCGTAGGTGATCCCCATGCTTGTTCACATATTTCTCAATGTCACATCACAAAACATGTAGAACACAACATACAATAGTCACGTATAGTCCATGCATCTTTGACAACACATTATCACAGTAATCAAAACATTTCCAAACACTTTGCATCATTTCCACCCCAATAAATCGTAAGAAAAGATGGGCTATGAAACTCACCTGAAGCACAAGCAGCTTCCAAACAATATCCACACAAGCTACACAATACAAACATAAATGTGTTACACGCGACCAAGCTAAAAGCTCATATCCTTAGTAACTCCCCCAATCATATGATGGGATGTATAAGGTGTAACTTAAACCCATCATGGGTTCACCCCGACTCCATGCCCTAACTTACCACTTCATTATCTACCTATCTATAGTTACTTTATAATTACTCAGATTATTGTATTTTATAATGACTTTACGTACACCAAACCCTAACTTAATGGACCCTCATAAAATCATCTAAAATCACTCTGTTCATTTATGAGTATATTAACTACCTTTTGGATTTCTCAAATCCACCTCCTACCCACTACCCATCAACCTTATTTACATGTACGAGTACTCCTAAGAAAATCAAACCTCAAAACAGTCACAATTCGGATCAGATTGCACACTAAAAAGTTTGGACTTATTAACCATACATAGACAAATAATTAGAAGATCTCCTTCTGTGGTTTCTTTATATACATATGGAACTTAACTACTGTGGAAGGGCTAAGCTTAATTTGATTTTTAAGTATAGGTTTTACCCTCCTAAACATGACCTAAATCTGACCCGTATTTACTGTTTTGACAACTTTTCTTGTAACTAATGTTTAACCAACTTCTCGAACTCCAAATCAATCGAGGCCGGACTTTCTGAAAATTAGACTCTTTGAACTACAATTTAGGCACTGGAATCATATCAAAACACGTTTTTATCATCAAGATATCATCAGTTGAACACAGCCCTGAATTTTTGCTCAACCTGAATCAGTTTTAACGCAAAATCTAACCTAACCAATTGCATGAACATGGCCCTAATCAAGCCCTAATCATTCTATCATCATTAAATATCATTAATATTCTGAATTTTATGAAAACCCTAGATCCATCATAAATTATGTTACATGAATATATAAATTAGATAGGATTAACATGCTTACCTTGAATGCTAGAACCTAAACAACGATTCTTGAGGTTTTCCTTGGATCAACAATGAAAATTGACTTCCTTAGGGTTTTGGGGCTGCATATGAATGACCAAAAGAGGGGAAGGGGAAGGAGATAATGGGCTAGGTTCATTGGTATTTATCTCTAGTGGGTCCTTATCCTTCTCTAAGCCCCGATTTTGTATAAAAATTATAACTCTACTAAACCAAATTCCTAACCAAAACCGATCGCCCTATTTAAATACATGTATATATTTATTATATATTTATATATTTATAATATATATATACTATATATATATATATATATTATATATATAATTATATATTTATATATATATATATATATATATTATATATATATATAGAGGAAGGTTAAAATAAAAAAAATATTCTTGAGAAGGATAAATAAGGAAAACTTTTTTAAAAAAAGTTCACGAAAAATTCCAAAAATTCCATTAAATAGGTATGTGTTACATAAAATCTTTTGTAAAAGGAAGTTTTTTCTAATTTGAGTTTTTTACGTTTCTTTAATGGCAAAAAAAGAAATTTGATGCACAATAAATTTTGATGCACAAAATTTTTTGACCTGTTATAGTTTTATGCGCAATAAAAGTTTTGATGCAAAAGTCAAAGAGGTTGGTACAAAAACGATTTTTTTGATGCCAAAAACAGATTTATGCAAAACGTTTATTTTTATAAATTTTTTTCAAACTAGCTAAGATGAACATACTTACCTTGAATGCTATCACCTAAACAACAATTCTTGAATGTTCTTGGATCACACACCAAATTCGGCACTCCTAGGGTTTTAGGGGCTTGAAATCGCAGGCACAAAAGGGATGGGGAAGAGAATTATGAGCTAGGTTATTGGTATATATACCCTAAGTATCCTTATCCTTTAAGTCTTAGAGTTTGACATAGTTTAGGCTTTCAAATCCCTATCCTAAACCCAAGTTGATTGTCCCCCCCCCCTTTTCTTACTATTATATTATTATTATTATTAGAATTATTAATTAACTAATTATCTTCATTATCTTAAGTTTTCATAAAAACTTAAGCTAATTTGGGTAAACCTTTTTACATAAACGCAACTTAATAACTTTCCAAAAATAACTTTTCATTTCACCTTTCACTTTCTATATTTAGAAAGCCTTTTATAAATATCCAAATTTCACCCACTTCACTTATTTTTAACATGATACGTTTCCCATAAACACTTAACATAAAATCATCCAACTATTGACATAGCATTTAATGCAATACGCCATTCCTTTCCATTATCACTATACATGAACAAATGGAATACTCATCACCAAACACAAACGCACTCAAAATGAGATGATCATACACCTCAAAATGATATCATGCACCTATTCAAACCACTTAGCCCACACATATAACACACAGCACACAAGAAATCACACAAAATGAACTCTTATCCATTTCTAAAGGTATCACTAACCTGATTAAATCACGGATGTCACAGTAACCCCTCTTTGAGGAAATCTCGTCCAGATATTTAACTAGCAGGCTCAACAACTCGGTCCATGAACAACTATGGATACTTAATCCTCATCTGGTCTTCGTGTTCCCAAGTAAACTCAGGACCACGTTTCGAATTCCATCTAACTTTCAAAAGTGCTATTTTCCTACGTTTTAACTTCTTAATTTCTTAATCCATAATCTCTACATGTTCCTCGACAAAACGAAGTGTCTTGTCAACCTTGATCTCATCCAATGGCACATGCAAATTAGCGTCTGCCAGACACTTCTTTAGATTTGACATATGAAAGGTGTCATGCACGCTATTCAACTCCTCAGGTAACCTTAACCTATAAGCAACAAGGCCAATCCTTTCAAGGATCTCAAACGGCCCTACATATCTCAGTGCTAACTTACCATTCTTTCCAAAATGCACTATGCCCTTCCAAGACGACACCCTTAATAATACCCGATCACCCACCTCTAACTCTAACGGTTTACGTCTCTTTTCCGCATAGCTCTTTTGACGATCTCTCGCTACTTTGAGCTTTTCCTTTATCAATACCACCTTATCAGTCGTTTCTTGTACTAACTCATGTCCAGTCAAACTACTCTCTGTCAAACTACTCTTTTCAATCTCTGCCCGTAGAACAGGCGACCTACATTTCCTTCCATACAAAGCTTCAAACAGAGCACACCGAATACTCAAATAATAACTACCTCCAAAATCGATAACACATGCCCTTATTATATCTTCCAAAAGTCTGAATCATACGTTTTACTTGTCCATCCTCCGCTAAGATGCTAGCAGTACTCAAATTCCAATCGCGTCTCTCACATTTCTGCAGCGTTCTGCCAAAACCACAGGTATAATGCATCCATCCAATCGGAGTTTGATGTCACCAAAATTCCATTCCTTGCTATTATCTCATCAATATAAATCCTTGCCAACTTCACATCTTGAAATCTTCTTGTATAGCTAGAAAATAAGCTAACTTGGTCAGTCTATTGACCTTCACCCAAATCACATCATACTCACTACTTTGACATTGGAAACTTAGTGATAAAATCCATCATGATTCTATCTCATTTTCACTCAAGTATCTTAGGCTGTTGCAGCAAGCCAAAAGTCTTTGACATTGCAGCCCTTCAACCATCAACAAGACCGACCAAATTGCAACATAGGTCGCTAATATCCTTTTTTACCCGTGCTTACCAATCAGGTCCTCCAAGGTTATAGTACGTCTTATCCACTTCCGGATGTACCAAGTATCTTGATGCATGGGCCTCATCCATTATACTTCCTACCAGTAGAACCCAAATTCGATCCATAAAGTACAAACTCTCGTCTATTTTTCTTTCCATTTGTTGATCTAAACCACGTAGCCTTTCTGAGAGTACGTTCTCTTGCTTGAACGCCTCACTTTGGGCTGCCAGTATTATTCCTCTTACTCGTCTTGATTCCACTCTCTCCTTTCTACTCAACGCATCACCCACTACATTCTCTTTACTAGAGTATCACACAAATCATTCTTTAAAGTCTGAAAAGCCTCTTCTTGTTCTACGCTCTACTCATACTTTTGATTCCTCTTAGTTAGGGAAGTAAAGGGGTTCAACAATCTTTAAAAAAAATCGCGATGAACGTCGGTAGTAACCTGCTAATCCTAAGAATAATCATCCAATTCCCTATTCAATGCCGCCCTCATTACTCGGGTCCACTGAATACTTATGGTAGACCACGTGACCAAGAAAATTCACTTACGAAAAAAAAAATCTCCCCACCAAAACTCACACTTAGAAAACTTAGCATACAACTTCTCCTTCCCTCAGTGACGTCCTAAACAATCTTTAAATGAACTTCATGATCCTCTTTCGACATACTAGCCAAAATGTCATCAATGAATACGATGACAAACTTACCTAATGCACGGTTTCAAACCCTTTCATTAAGTCCATGAAAACCGCTGGTGCATTGGTTTAACCCAAAGGCATAACCGTAGACTCAAAATGTTTGGTATCATCGTTCGAAAATGCGGTCTATTGGAATGGCAAAATCCTCATGCACTCGTAGCTGATGATAACCTGACTAAAATTCATCTTTAAGAAAGGATACACTCCTCGTAACTGATCAAACAAGTCATCAATCCTAGGGAGTGTATAACGGTTTTAACTGTTAATTTGTTCAACTCCCTATGATCAATACACATGCGAAAAGAACCACCCTTCTTCTTCATGAATAACACAGGTGCTCCGCACAGAAAATTACTAGGTCGTATGAAACATTTGTCTTGCAACTCTTGAAGTTGTTCAGACAATTCTTGCATTTCCGAGGGTGCTAGACGATATGGAGACTTCACGACTGGCGTCGCTCCATGAACCAAATCTATGCAGAACCCAACTTGTCGTCGTGGTGGTCATCGACCAATCTTCCGAAAACTAAACATCCAATAAATCTCGTACGACGGAAATATCACTCACTTTCGGTTCATCTACCTTGTGTTCATTAAGGTTTTCACGGACTCCTTGAGTACGTTCACCATGAACCCGAAGTATCTCATCACCTTCCAATGGTATCCTAACCACCTTCTCATGACATACTATCACAAACTTCCTCTGACAACCATCCCTATTCCCACAATCACAATTCCAAAGCTTCCATCGACCAACGGTATCAACAAACCCAAGGGTATAAACGACCAACGAAATAGGATAACAGAAACGAAATATCGAGTCAAAGGCTAGAATGCAGATAGGAATTCCACATATGCAAATAGACCGTGGATCAAATTGACATAAGAATCCTTTGAAAGTAAAGGATACGTATATTTACCTGAGTGAAAGCGCAAAACGAAAAAAAAAATTTAACGGCGTACCACGACATATGAACCACATAAAAAAATATCAATACGAAAGACGGTAAAGTCCTTATACCAATTATCGATTACTCGAAAGACCCAAATTAAATACTTTTTTTAATTAAAATCATTAAATTAATAAAGTCACTTTAAGTATAAAACTCATTTTAAAATAATAATGAAATTGGTCTTAAATTGTATCTTTGAAAAATTCATTCGGGGTTGTCATAAAAATCTAGAGATGGTTATCTAATGGTGTATCGTACCTTACCACTATGAATCACTTTAAACCTGCTTTTAAATAAAATCTATTTACAAAGATCATTTTATACACAGTTTTCTCCAAACACCAACACAATACTTCCAAAGGGTTTTTATAATTAGACATCAATTATAAAATATGTTACTCAAACAAAGGACACCATAATACCAAAAGGGATCGTAAAACACCGTACAGACCCTAACACAATTCTATTGTTTGAAAACGAAAGAAAATACCAGGAACCATATACTCAAAATAAAATCAAACGAACTCGTACAAGAAAACTCATGCAAGACGTTACGTACCCAAAAGAAAACGTAAGGTCTTATCCAAAATAACGATCAACAGAGCAAACCTAAAAGCATCGATACTAACACGTCGCCAACGGGTTACAAAAACCAAGGGATATACAAAGAAGGGAGTAATGATCCACACTAATATGTTAGGAACAATTAGTGCTTAAAAGAAACCTTTGATACTCATACGAGTAATCAATGCAACGAAAGAACTAACGAAACGCGCCTATATCCGAAAGAGCAGATCCGAACAAACAATCGAGCAACGAGCAACCACAATAATAATAATAATACTAGGTATCCGCAAATACTAGATAGAAGAGAAACTTACTATCTATACAACTCAATTTAACATATCCTCCAATTAGGGTAAGAGAATAATTCTCTACCCATACCACCATCCTTATCATGAATACACATATAAAAAAACATATTACACTACCACCTTACAACCAAACACAAATAAATGCAATCATGGTCACAAGTCTACATGTGTGATGCCTTTATAATTATGTTGGCCACTATAATTATAAGTGCCTCCTTTCACATATGTACTTACTTCCAAGATTACCCATTTCAATCATAATTCACATATAAGCACATATACCACATTGCACATCTTAAACCACTCCAACTTAACACATAAAGGATGCTCCATCAAATAACTACTTACTTATATCAAAATAAAATTGAAACGACATAAAAGAACGAAAGTCTCACAACAATTCCCAAAATACAAAATATCCGAAAGAAATAATCAATAACAACATGACGAGGTAAAGGACAGAATAACTTATGCTGGGCCTCGCTTAGGTTTGAATTTGCCTTCGCAAGAATCACCCGACTCCGCGAGTCCAGCCCTATTACACGCATCCAACAAACGATCAACTATCCTATCTCCTTCGGTTCTAAAAGAGGCTCCTTATAACGCTTAAGTCTAGTTGTGAAAATGGTTCCCTAACGAGACTTCTTACGGGTGGGGAAAAACATAGCTAAAATACTAAGAAAGCAATACATATCATATCAGATAATGGTAGGCAAAATAATTAAAATGACAACTTAGCAAAATACGAGATATATAAGCTATGCAAAAATAGAGGGGAAGCATAGCAGTTATAGCCTTAAACACTTAAGCCCTAAATGCATCTACATGAAGGACCCCTAGGTTATAGTCTAGGCTCAACCACCTACTTCTTTATAACCTTTGGCTCTAATACCAATCTGTCATACCCCGCCAAGGCAGAAATGCCAGGCGCGACGAGAAAGGGAATCATCACAACACATTAACGTCTAAATAGAGGAACTAAAACATGCATAAAATACAAGATATAGACACGTAGTGTCATGAAAATACCCAAACACATCAACAAAATCCAAAAGGCGTTTGACATTGAAATTAAGGAAGTTCATGTCAACTTTATGACATGCAAACATTCATACATCCTAACAGGGCAAAACAAATAACATTCATCATCCAAAACAAATAACGAAATCTAGATAACTAAACTTCGCCAACTGCCTACGATCCATCTAGCCACTTTTCCTAAATTTAACTTCATCCTGCTGAATACCTGAAAATGATGCTTATACGTCAACCAAAGGTTGGTGAGAAACATAGGTTTTCTGACTCACATATCTAATCAATTTCCAAAACAATTTATCCAATTATTGTGATTATAAAAAAATACTTTTGCATGACAATTATGCTAACTAACATACAAGCTAACATGCAATTCAATCTAATCAATCATTTAACACTTGAGTAGCTACTCGCCTCCAGTCCCTCAAACACCAGCAGAGACCTAAATCGCTCTTGATCATACCAAATCGCTTTCCCACTCTAGCTCAGCCATGGGGGGGGAAAATACCCCGCAAATAATCCTCCTGACTAGGCAACATCTCAATATCACATCACATAACAAAATATCTTTCCCTCTAACTCAGGCCATGTATACCCGCAAGTAATCCTCCTAACTAGGCAACATCTCAATATCACATCACATAACCAAATCTATTTCCCTCTAGCTCATGACATGGATACCCGCAAGTTATCCTCCTGACTAGGCAACATCTTAATATACAAGTCACATAACATGTAGCACATAACGCATATCAAGTCACATAAAGTCACTAGCATTTTACACTAACACATAACATAGAAAATTAAACTCATTTCAATACTTCATGTTTTATCCATCCCAAGTTTTAAAATGCATAAAAGTTGGAACGATGTAACTCACCTGAATGCTCAAAATGCATCTTCCAATTCCTATCACGCAAGTATACAAATAAATAAACACGGTTACACGCGACCAAGCTAAAAGCTCTAGTCCATATAACACACATATGATGGATGACTAAGGGTTTGATTAACCATCTTGGGTCACCCCGACACCATGCCCCAACCTTAACAAACCACTTCATTTAACCACAATTACACTAGTCAACTATAATTTATTCAGAATTGTCGAATTTTAGTGTATCTTTACCAACTTAAAAATCTTACTTGCTGATCTTCATAAATTATACCAAAAATCATCTACAAGTTCATTTATGAATTTACTAACTACCTTGAGTGATTCCCAACTCTCATATACAAGGCAACTATCCCAAATAAACAACCCAACGTCAAAACTTTCACCAAAACGGACCTGATTGCAACCTAAATTGTATGGCCTAATTAACTACCCATCCTTAGACACACAATCTAAAGCTATACTTCTAGGGTTTCTTTATATACATATTGAACTTAACCACTGTAGATTGGCTATCATTAATGCCACATTGAATTTAGGGTTTTACCCTCCTAAACATGACCTAATTCTGACTCGTATTCACTGTTTTGACAACTTTTCTTGTAATCAACGTTTAACTAACTTCCAGAACTCAAAATCATTCGAGGCCAGACTTTTTGAAAAATAGACTCTCTGAACTACAATTTAGACATAAGATTCATAAAAAGAAACATTTTTATCAATGAGATATCATCAGTTGAACACAACCCTAAAATCTGCTCCACTCTAAATCATGTTTTAACGCAAACCCTAACATGCAACATGCATGATCATAACCCTAAACTAACCCTAATCATCATACCATCATTAAAGTTAATATATAATATGTATTTTTCACAACCCAGGATCATCATAAATATGTTACATGAGTGCACATAATCTGAACTTAAGTTAAGCATATACTTAAACCTCTTGATTACTTGATCCTAACACATTTTTTGGTACTTCTAGATCCAGATTCTTGGGTTCCCTTGTTCTTAGGGATGGAAGTCGACTCAAAAAGGATATGGGGGCTGAATGATTCGTGATTTTTGTTATATAGGCTAAGGGATAACCTTATCTAATTAACTAGCATCCTAATCCTACTAAAACTCCTCTAGATAAGGCCCAAAATCCTTTTTCTTTTCTTTTGTTTTTCCTTTTCTTTTGGGGCCGATTTTTATATAGTACGATAACATATATTATTTTTTATTATTAAATTATTAATTTCATTATAAATTTACATTGCCCATAAATTCTACAAAAAATCTAACGCTAATTAGTAAATCTTTTTTACATAAACGCTACATACTAACTTTCTAAAAATAACTTTTCATTTCACATTTCACTTTCCATTTTTGGAAAGTCTACTATAAATATCTAAATTTTATTCACTTCACTTATTTTCAACATGATACATTTCCCATAAACGTTTAACACAAAATCATACAACTATTGACGTAGCATTGCATGCAATACGTCATTCCTTTCCATTATCACTACACGTGAAAAAATGGAATACTCATCACCACACACAAACGCACTCAAAATGAGATGATCATACACCTCAAAATGATATCACGCACCTATTCAAACCACTTAGCACACATATATAACACATAGCACACAAGAAATCACACAAAATGAACTCTTAGCCATTTCTAAAGGCATCACTAACCTGATTAAATTACGGATGTCACAGTGTCCCTTCCTTGAGGAAATCTCGTCCCGAGATTTAACTAGCAAGCTCAACAACTCGGTCCACGAACAACTGTGGATACTTAATCCTCATCTGGTCTTCGTGTTCCCAAGTAAACTCACGACCACGTTTAGAATTCCATCTAACTTTCACAGGCGTTATCTTCCTACGTTTTAACTTCCTAATTTCTCGATCCATAATATCTATAGGCTTTCCATCGAGCAATATAAGTGTACTGTCGAACCTTGATCGTCATCCAATGGCACATGCAAATTAGCATCCGCCGGACACTTTTTTAGATTTGACACATGAAAGGTGTCATGCACGTTATTCAACTCCTCAGGTAACCTCAACCTATAAGCTACAAGGCCAATCATTTCAAGGATCTCAAACTGTCCTACATATCTTGATGCTAACTTACCCTCCTTTCCAAAATGAACTACGCCCTTCCAAGGCGCCACCTTTAACAATACATGATCTCCCACCTCAAACTCTAACGGCTTACGCCTATAATCAACATAGCTCTTTTGACGATCTCTTCGTCGCTTTGGGCTTTTCCTTTACCAAGCTAAAATCTCTAGTCCATGTAACACACATATGATGGATGTCTAAGGGTTTGATTAACCATCATGGGTCACCCCGACACCATGCCCAACCTTAAACACTTCATTAACACATTACACTAGTTAACTACAATTTATTCAAAAATGCAGAATTTTAGTGTATCTTTACTAACTTAAAACCCTTACTTGTTGACCTTCATAAATTATACCAAAAATCACCTAAGTTCATTTATGAGTTTACTAACTACCATGTGATTCCCAACTACTCATTACATGCACAACTATCCCAAATAAAATCCAACTTTAAAACTGTCTCAAATTAGATCTAATTGCACACTAAAAAGTATGGCCCTAATTATCATACTTAGACACACAATCAAAAGCTCCCCTTCTAGGATTTTGTTATATACATATAGAACTTAATCATTGTAGATTGGCTAACCTTAATCCCACTTTTAAGTTAGGGTTTTACCCTCCTAAACATGACCTAATTTTGACCCGTATTTACTGTTTTGACAACTTTTCTTGTAACCAATATTTAACCAACTTCCAAAATTTCAAATCATTCAAGGCCGGACTTTTTGAAAAATAGACTCTTTGAACTACAATTTAGATATCAAAACACGTTTTTATAATCTAGATATCATCAGTTGAACACAGCTCTAAATTCTGCTCAACTCTAAAACACAAATTAAAGCGATCTAACCCTAACCATTTACACCAACATGATTCTAATTAAACCTTAAACACTCTATCATGATTAAAAAATTCTTAATTACAGAAGTTTTTAAAACCCTAATGATCTATCATATTAATTGTTACATGATTAAGAGAAAACTAAACAAATAATGTGTTAAACGAACATACTAAAAAACCTTTATTTCTTGAAACACTAGGTCACCAACTTGAATCTTGATTACAAAAAAAACTTTTTTTTCTTCTGTTTAAGTTTCGGTATTAGGCGCCGATCAAAGGGAAAAGGGAGAGAAAAAAGTGATTTAGGGTTTTATTGGTTTTGTATTTATACTAATAGAATCCTAATTGTAATCAAATTGTTTCCTTTTTTTTCTTTTATCCTTAACCGGCCGAACACCCCTTTATTTATATTTTTTTATTTAATTATTAATTAACTAATTATCTTTATTACCTTAAGTTTTCATAAAAATCTAAGCTAATTTAGGTAAACCTTTTTACATAAACACAACTTACTAAACTTTCCAAAAATAACTTTTCATTTCACAATTCACTTTCTATATATAGAAAGTTTGCTACAAACTTCCATATTTCACTCACTTAACTTATCTCCAACATAATACATTTCCCTTAGAAAAAAAAAAAAAAACCGGGCGAGAACTGTCCTAAGAAACGAGAACTTAACACAAGATCCTTTTAAATATTGACGTAGGCATTACCATGCATACGCCTGTACTTTATTCAATTTATCACTATTCGTGAATAAATGGAATACTTATCACTAAACACAAACGCACTCAAAATGAGATGATCATACACCTCAAAACGATATCATACACCTATTCAAACCACTTAGCACACATATATTACACATAGCACACAAGAATCACACAAAAAGAACTCTTAGCCATTTCTAAAGGTCTCACTAACCTGACTAAATCACGGGTGTCACAGTATCCCCTCCTTGAGGAAATCTCGTCCCGAGATTTAACTAGCAGGCTCAACAACTTGGTCCACAAACAACTGTGGATACTTAATCCTCATCTGGTCTTCGTGTTCCCATGTAAACTCGGGACCACATTTTGAATTCCACCCAACTTTCACAAGCGCTATTTTCCTACGTTTTAACTTCTTAATTTCTTGATCCATAATCTTTACAGGTTCCTCGACAAAACGAAGTGTCTTGTCGAGCTTGATCTCATCTAATGACACATGCAAATTAGCATCCGCCAGACACTTCTTCAGATTTGACACATGAAAGGTGTCATGCACACTATTCAACTCCATCAAGTAACCTCAACCTATAAGCTACAAGGCCAATCCTTTCAAGGATCTCAAACGGTCCTACATATCTCGGTGCTAACTTACCCTTCTTTCCAAAACGAACTACGCCCTTCCAAGGCGTCACCTTTAACAATACATGATCTCCCAACTCAAACTCTAACGGCTTACTCCTAAAATCAACATAGCTCTTTTGACGATCTCTCACCGCTTTGGGCTTTTCCTTTACCAACACTACCTTATCAGTCATTTCTTGCACTAACTCGGGTCCAAATCAAACCACTCTCCCAATCCCTGCCCATAGAATAGGCGACCTACATTTCCTTCCATACAAAGCTTCAACGGAGCACACCGAATGCTCAAATGATAACTACCACCAAAATCGATAACACATGCTCTCATTATATCTTCCAAAATCTGAATCATACGTTTACTTTTTCCATCCGCTTAAAGATGCTAAGCAGTACTCAAATCCAATCGCGTCTCTAACACTTTCTGCAGCGTCTACCAAAACCATAAGGTAAGTCATCCATCTCAATCTGAGTTGATCGTCACTAGAATTCCACTCCTTGCTATTATCTCATCAATATAAATTCTTGCCAACTTCACATCTTGAAATCTTCTTGTATAGCTAGAAAGTTGAGCCAAACATGGTCATCTAACGACCATAACCAAATCCCATCCTACTCACTTTACTTTGACCTTCGGTGAACATTTAGTGATAAAATCCATGGTGATTTCTATCATCAATTTCACTCAAGTAACCTTTAAGCTTTTTAGCAAACCAAAAGTCTTTGACATTGCAGCAGCCTTCACCTCATAAACAAATCTGACATTATTCTAACAGGTATCAATATCCTTTTTCTACAACCGTGGCTCCCAAATACATTCCCAGATTATATTACGCCTTATTCGCTCCCGTATGTGTACCAGAGTATCTTGAATGCATGGGCATCATCCATTACACTTCCTACCAGATATAAACCTAAATTCGCTCCAAAAAGTAACAAACTCTCGTCTCCTTATTCTTTCATCTGTGGATCCTAAACCTGTAGCCTTTCTGCGAGTACGTTCACTTTTGCTTGAATGCCTTAATTTGTCTGTCTCTATTATCATTCCTACTTATCGTCTTGATTCACTCTCCCTTATCTATAACTCAACAGCATCGCCCACTAGTAATAATACATTTTCTGTAATCGATCAGTATCCACACAAATCATTCATCAAAGTCTGAAAAGCCTCTTTCTCTCTTTTTTTTGTGCCCTCACTCATACTTTCTAGATCCATCTCTCATCCAGTTAAGGAAGTAAGGGAGTTCCAACACACTTTAAAAAAATTCATGATGAACGCGTATTAACTTGACTATCCTAAAGAAAATCATCCAATTCCTCACTGCCTTACTCTTACTCGTGTCCACGTGACCAAGAAAATGCACTTCTTCCTACCAAACTCACACTTAGAAAACTTAGCATACAGCTTCTCCTTCCTCAGTGACTCCAACACTAACTTCAAATGAACTTTAAAGTTCTCTTCGACTTTGAGTAGGCCCAGAATGTCACAATTAATACGATGACAAAAACCTACCTAAGTACGTTTTTGCAAACCCCGGAATCATTAAGCTCCCTGAAAAACCGTTTGTGCATTGGTTAACCAAAAGGCATAACCGTAACTCAAAATGTTCGTATCACATTCATAAATGCGGTCCTTTGGAACTGTCATCCGCTATGCACTCGTAGCTGAGGAAAAACCTGACTGAAAATCTATCTTTAATAAAGAGACACGCTCCCGTAACGATCAAACAAGTATCAATCATAGGGAGTTGACTCCTTTATTTTAAACATAGTTAATTTGTTCAACTCCCTATAATCAATACACATGCGAAAAGAACCATCCTTCTTCTTAACAAATAACACCGGTGCTCCCCATGGAAAATGACTAGGTCATATGAAACCCTTGTCTTCACCAGCTCTTAAAGTTGTTCATTAAACCAATTCTTCATTTCATTCAAGGTGCTAGACGATATGGAGACTTCGCGATTGGCGTCGCTCCATGAACCAAATCTATGCTGAACTCAACTTGTCGTTGAGGATGGCATCTGACAAATCATACTCGGAAACACATCAATAAAATCACGTACGACGGAAATATCACTCAATTTTGGTTCATCTACCTTTGTGTTCATTAAGGTTTTCACGACTCCTTAAGTACGTTCACCGTGAACCCGGAGTATCTCATCACATTCCAACGGTATCTTAACCACCTTCTCATGACATACTATCACAAACTTCCTCTTGGACAACCAGTCCATTCCCACAATTACATCAAAGCTTCCACGACTCAATGGTATCAACAAACTCCAAGGGTTACGAACAATCGAATAGGATAACAAACGAATATCGATTCAAAGGCTAGAATGCATATAGGAGATTCCACATATGAAAATAGACGTGGATCAAATGACATAAGAATCCTTTAAAAGAAAGGATATGTATATGTACCGAGTGAACACGCGAACAAAAAAAATCAACAGGCGTACCACGACAAAAGAACACATAAAAAATCAATATGAAAGACATAAATTTTTATACCAATTATCGACTTTACTCGAAAGACCAAATTAAATAATATTTTTATAAAAATCAATTTAAAATGAAGAAGTCACTTTAAGTATAAAAATTATTTTAAATAATAAATAAAATTGTTCTAACATTAATCTTATGAAAAATTATTCGATTTTCATAACATCTAAGATGGTTTATCTTAATGGTGTATCTTACACAAACATACACTAGAATCAGCTTTTAAACTTGCTTTTATAAAAAAAATAAAATCTACCCAACAAAGATTATTTTTATACCCAGTTTCTCCAAACACCACACACAATACTACTATCCATATGGTTTTTATAATTCGACAACTACTTATAAAATAAGTTAGCTCAAACAAGTATACCAACCGTACATACTCTAACACATTCTATTGATTGAAAACGAAAGAAAATGACCAGGAACCATATATCACAAAATAAAATCAAACGACCTCGTACTAAGAAAACCATCGCAAGACGTTAACGAACCCAAAAGAAAACGTAAGGGTCTTAGCCAAAAAAACGATCGACAAAGCAAAACCTACAAGGCATCTGTAATACTATACACGTTGCCAACGGTTACAAAAACTAAGGGATATACAACCAACGGAGTAAATGATCTATCACTAATAATGTTAGGAAACAATTATTGCTTAAAAGAAGCATCTGATACCCATATTAACTGAGTTTCAATGCAACGAAAACTAACGAAATGTGCCTATATCCGAAAGTAGCAATCCGAACAACCAATATTCATCAAGTAGAAAGAATGGGAAAAATCAGGTAACCTACTGACAAAAGTGACGATATAAGGGATGCTAAGATTAGACTTAGGAAATACCGTAACAAACAACCCTTCTTTTAAAGAACATCTTGAAGTCTCTTAGACAGCCATGGCGTACTCTTCATCTCACTACCAGAAGTTGAACACCTCTTTCCTCACTATATTCTGTTCCTTAGCCTTTAAATCAATAGATTCCTTTCAACTTTTTGCTTTTACTATTGTTTAGAATGCTTTCTTTATGTCATTTCGTAAACTTTACGGTTCCCGAAAAGTTTCATCAATAGATAGTAACAATTAAGTCTTCGACTCATCAATGTCGTGACCTTTGCTCTTCCATTAATTATGTAAAGTCCCTAATAAAACTTCCTTACGTAGTTCTTTACATAATAACTCATCAGAGCTTTAAGACGAAAGTAATAATAGTATTAAATCTAGCAAAAGTATTATCTATAGATTCGTCCACCTTCTGGATAAGACTAATTGTTTATATTGTTAACCCAAAAGGTTTCGATCTTATATACTTTTGACTTGGCTATTACGCTTGAATGGTGATTATTTTTTTTTTTTTTTTTAAAATAAAAAGGGTTGTTGTTTCCAAATTTTCTTTTGCCATGTTACACATATAACAATCATTCATATTCTTTTCTTGGCAAAAGCATTGTAAATAACCATTTGCACATTATTTTTCGCAATTCTCTTTTTAAGATCAACGTTTTGTTTTACAAAAGGGAATAACCTCATCTAATTTGGTTTCCGAATTTTGTACAATAGGTTGAAAATCACCATTGGTAATAACATGCCAAAGATCTAGATCTTTTGATTTAACATATGTCTCGAATCTATTTTTCCAATAAATAAAACTATCGCTTTCAAAGAGTGGTGGTCTTTGCATAGATTGCCCTTCTAGATATTTGTCAAAATCCATGAGATCGAACCAAGCTTTTAAAATAACAGTAAAATTTAAAAATCTTAGAGTGTCTTGCTCATTATACCAATTGAGAAACTCGAAGTGGGGTTTGAATAGTTACTTACACGTTTGTTTTACGTTTTAAAAGTTTACTTTCAAAAATGTATAGATTCGAGTTATATGTTCAATCAAATCACAATATGAACAAGCAATAACTATCTAAACTAAAACACGATAACAACAATAATAATGTAAAGAGATAAGGAAAGAAACAACCAAACCAAGACACCAAGATTTTATAGTGGTTCGGCTACGAAGCACCTCTTCGCCCTACTCCCCTCCTCGAGTATCCGACTCGAGATTTCACTATGTCAACAAGCTCCTTTTAGGTGGAGAAAACTGTTTACACTTCGCTTATGTTATTTTCCGACACTAAGCTAAATGTCGAGTCCTAATCTTAGCTAGAACCAATCTACCACTTCATAAGATATACACACTTACAAGATCTACACTATCGGATCTACACAATATCCGAATCACACAAATACACAGGATAAATACAATAGAGTTTTGGAGAAGAAAGGAGGATAGATCACTAATTAACACTTCGTTTCTTGATCAATACGAGTGTTCTTCTCTTGCACTTGAATGAGAGGGAAGAGATGAGAAGAAGAGATTAGATTACTTGAAACAAGATCTAAGTATGTTAGTGATCGAGATATTTAATGAGAGAAAGAAGGTTTAGAGAGAGAAAGAAAATACTAAAAAAAATTGTGCAAAGAGGCATATGTTTCTGCTGGGAATGGAGCAGTATTTATAGGCAAAAAATCCCAACGGTCGTCTGGGGGCGGTCCCGGCGGTCCCTTATATATAAGGGGGCCGCCAGGCCTATAAAGGGGCCGCCGCCTAGACTCCGCTCTTTTTTTAGTCTTTTTGTGAGGAAGGTTGTATCTGGTGTAGAAGCTTCCGTTTTAGGGGGAGAATTTGAATTTCAAATTTTAAGTTTTTAATGAAACTTTTTATTTTAATTAGAGAATATTTTGTAAATGTATTTTTGAGAAAATACTTTTGTAGAATTAAAAGTGAGTGATTGGCTGGATTCACACCGTAAATATATATAATATATAGTAAAATATAAAATATATAAATAAGTGTAAAAACCAACTGAAATGTTACATTTAAATAATTTGTAAACGTTTATTTTTATTGTAAACGTTTTTACATTTTGTTATTATCAAAACGTTGAGAGGTCGAAAAATATAAATAACGTTTTTAGACATTATTTGTATTAACAATCTCCCTCTTTTTGATGATGACAAAATATAAACTCATTTTAAATAAAATTAAAGATGTCAAATTATTAAATGATTAAAGATGTCAAATTATTAAATGAGTTATGTTTCATTTCTCCACCTTTTTGACGAATTCAAAAAGAATGATCGTCGAGTTGTTGAAGGAAGAAAGAAATCGACGATATCAAGACTCCCCCTTGATGTGTGCTCCCCCTTGTTCGGGGCACCAAGGGATCGATCTTACAAAAATTGCTTTTCTACAAAACAAGGTTAGAATAACAAGTGCAAGACAAATATCTTTCAAGTAAACACATTGTATTTAATTTAACAAAAGAAGAGTTTCATTCAACCAACAAGAAACTCATACAATAGCACATCCAACTAATACATTCATGCAACATAAGATAAGATTAGAGACATAATGAGACATAGATCTACACTATTAAGTTCTTGAAGATTAAAAGATGCCATAATCAAAAGATGAGTTGTTTATTATTAAGCTTTTGAGATTGTTCAATTATGGTGAGGAGGTTGTTATTGAGGATGGAAATTGGGTGGAAGGACTAATGATGAGAGATTTGATACGGTTAAGGTCATCTTTCAATGTATCAAATAGATTTTGAGTATTCATATAACAATGACAAAATTCTGAATGAAAGTTTACTTGATCTAAGGAGGGTGAAGGGATGCATGGTGAGGTAGGAGGTAAAGGATTTGTGGCATCAATTGCTTGTTGGATATTAATCTCAAGAAGATTAGACAAGTGATGAAGTTCAAGTGCTATTTGGTTTGGAGATGGGTTTTGTGAAGGTGAAAGAGATGGTGGAGAATTGGTTGTAATAGGAGAGACAGGTGTATTTCTATTAGGTAGAGGAGATGGTGGTGATGGTGGGAGATTGTGACTTTGTCTCCAAGGCTCAAGAATAGCCCTTCGGTGTTTTCTAGAGTAATCATAAGTGGATTTGCTAGAGGATGACATTGAGATTTTGATGAAAGATGTAGAAGAGAAATGTAGGTTGATATGGAGAAGAGTGATGGTTATATAGAAGATTTTGGGAAAGGCATGGTATTGAAGAATGAAGATTCTAGGAGATGTTTTGTCAAGAAAGGAAAGGATGGCTGGACCTAAGTAGAATAGGGTCAAAGTTGCTATAAAAAGAGGGGACAGGAAAATATTATAGTTTCCTGATGGCGGTCCCTTATATCAGTGGAGGTCCCATATATATTAGGGAGCCGCCTTATATTTAAGGGGACCGTTTTTTAGAGTATTCACGAAATTTTCCAGAAGTTTAATCCTTTTTCAGAGTGGTCAATAAGGATTAGAAGGGCGATTATAGCATTTCCATTACTTCAAAAATCACATAATATATCTAAAGAAGAAGATAAGTCATTTAATGTGGCCAAGATAAAGCATATAAATGACTAAAATGTCACATAGCAAGCATGTAATAATAATGTAGACACATTGTACATATACTTGATTATCCATGATAGAGTTTAAGATAATATTACATAGTAATAATAATAGTACTTATCTCTAGCAATCATTCTGGAGAAATATTTCAACCATCATTTGAATCAACACTTGAAGCTTCTTTAGAAGATATGTAGATAATTGATTCAAGATGGGTAGGATGAACCCAATGTTTTATGAATGACCAATATGAATTGTATTTTGATTTTCGTAGAAGAGGATTAATTTTGATGATATGATCATATAGACGATTTAGAATCATTCCATATGGTATTGGAGAGTTTGGTTGATTCTTGATATTTTCAACTCGTTTGGTTAGAAAGTAAGCAAAGTTGAAAGGAGTACTTGTTAGAATGCAATACATCATGTGACATGATGATGCAGGAAGAAATGGAGAGTCATTTTGAGTGCCAAAGGCATTATCTTGAATGATTTCATTCCAAGATCTCATGTCATAACGAAGTTCTTCCTTGAGGATTTTGTTTGGAAAAATGGTTTGTCCGGTTGTCGTAATTGATTGGATAATTTTCCCTTGGTTTGAATGTGTGTTTTAAGGTGTGTTCGACTCTTGATTAGTTTTCAAAGAGTCGAGGGAGGGTTCTTCAGAGTAAGAATATTCTCCTTCACATGGAATGAGGAGAATTGAGGCAAATGACTCGAGTGAGAACTTAAATGTTCTTTTCAATGCCCAGAATGTTAAGAAGATGTTTAGATTGTCATCTTTGGTGATTTCCATTGAGGAATAAAATTCTAGTAGAAATCTTGGACAAATTCCTTCATGGAGTTCATATATTTTTAAAAGTTTGATAGCTTGAAAAAGGGTTTAAATATTATCGTATTTAGTGGATTCAGAAGATATAGAGCGACCTTCATGGATTGACCTACATTCTAGGTTTCAAATGATGGGTTTTAAGATATCAAGAATATAGGTTTCATTTGAGATTGTTGGAATGTATGATTTTGTGTACCGTAATTCATCATCCAAAGTCATTTCACCTAAAATTAGAAAAGATAATTTTAGTGAGGTTCCTTCATTTAATGAAATGCCTAGTGTGTGCCTATATGTAACAAATGTGGATTAACGGTTAACTTGACCTAAACATAAAATCCTAAGAGTTAATTCCAACGCTCCTTAATTTGATTTTGCTCATCCAAACAAGTCAAAAAATACAAATGAATTATGTATCTTGAAATTTGTTCATGAGATCATTATGCATATGTTTGAAAACGTTTTTGTATTGGATTAACAATGCATAACAACAATTTTATTATGTTCCTAACGTTAGTGATTTGAAAATAAAATTAAGGTTTTGGTTCGAAAACAATTTTTCAACAAATTCACTAATGTATGCAAATCCTTTATCTACGGGAAGCATATTAGTTATACATTGTATCCTAGTACTCTTAATTGTTCAAAATTGAAAGAAATATCAAAAATCCTCAATTTCAATTTTTAGTGTTCATCAAAATTGAAAGAAAATAGATGAAATGACTAACAATTGATGATCTTTGTGATATTAGGATTGATTATTAGTGTTGATTTGATCTTCAATTGATGTTTTAATGGTTGAATTTGAGTTTTGGTGGGTTTTGGGTCGTGTTCGTCGAGTGCAGCAGATAAGAGGGTGTTTGTTTTTCAGTTTTGAAAATTTTTGTTTTAAGTGTTCCATTTTATGATCTGCTGATGGCGATTCCATATCTCTTGGCGGTCCCAAATATATTGGGGGCCGCCTATATGGGGGTCGTCCTCAGTCATGGGTTTTTGGACTCATTTTTGACAAGACATTTACGAAGAGGAGTGACGTTTTAATTTGCATTTCGCGAATTAAAGGTGCTTAAAGTACTTCGGACGAAGTATTTAAGTTGTCACGACACGAAGTAGAACACGGACTAGAATCGAAACTAGAAGAAGGA
>BQNB010049197.1:15018-42164 GCA_026074375.1 Tanacetum coccineum
GGAACGAACGTTGACCATGTCGGACTTGGATGTTGCGGGTTACAACATCTGTACGGGCAAATAAATGCTAAAATAGCAAATATAGGTTGAGCTTCGGTGTCATGAGCTTAGTGCAACAATAATCTGGTTTTGTGATTGTTGGCATCTGTTGTAACATCACGGGAAAATCTTGCGGTCCTGCATAATTTAAATACATAAACCTATGAAATCACCAACAATTTTGTTGACGTTTTAAGCAATGTTTTCAGGAGGTCATTAGGCACGAGATGCCAAGGGATGCATTGGATTGTGTTTTGGATTGCACTGTTAAAGACTTATGTGCATAATGTTTTGGGGAAATCTATGTTGTCTTTTGTAATATGAAACAAAGAACAAGTAAAGCTATAAGCTTTTGTAATATGTCTCTTATTTAAATCCAATGTATCCATCTAAACGACTTTTGTGTCGTTCTTATATATATCTTGTGCTGTTGATCTCAAAGTAACATGCCCCGGATCCTTATTCCGCTGCGACCCATTTTGGGGGTGTTACAATTTAGACGATGCATCAATTTTAAATTCTAAATGATTCATACAACGGATTTGTGCGCCTACATATATCCATTTGTTTTCTTTCCAGAAAATGGAGGGATTCAGTCCCCATTCTCGTTGATAGATTAATAATCAACTTCTTTTGAGAGATAACAATATTAGATTGAAGAATCTTATTCTTCTATAGTTTTAGCATGATCAATGACTCGGGATGGTGTAACCGGTCATGCCAAAAATATTATAATTATTGCTCATAAACTTATGTTATGGCTATGATTAGCTTTTACTAATCTTTATATAATGCATGTCGAGGAAGATACAAAATAATATAATGCATCCTTAATATTTAACTTCGTTCCTCGTGATAATTTTATTTTATTTTACGGAGCAAAATGTGTTAGCATAGATTCTTAAATCTATGAATATAGTGTGTAATAATATCTTTGACACACTTGTATTTTGCATATATTGCATTTTTGCATAAATAGCATTATTGTTTGGTCATTTTTTATTTTTATTTTGCCACTACTAGTGGTTTATCATTGTCATACTACCTCGATCATATCTTTTATCACATTCACATGAGGGAATGAGGATCTTATATTGATCATTTTATCTCATTCACTTGAGAGAATAGAGATCTTTATGTTGATATACTCATCTTTAATCTTGCAACTTGAGGTTGCCAACCAGTTTCTTTGAATTAACATGACAATAATTAAATTCACCACATCCATAATCACGATATCTACATGATCATCGTTACTGAGTCACATTCAGTTAAGTAAATAGAGCAAATTTAGTAAACGGGTTTATCATGTTTGTTCAAACATACCCATTGCTTTGTTAACAAAAAAAACTTATATCAAAGCATCGTTCTCGATATATGAGCATATTCGAGGCATTAACCATCTCTTCACATATTTTCTTTTTTTCATTTTAGATGTAATACTCAATATTGCGAAAATATGCTCGCATTTACAAAAAATTTCTTGCTTTTGATGGTCAAATCTTTCTTTTAGATTTTTACATACATATAACGGATCTTTCACCGTTAGATAGTCTCTTTTAATTCAGATCTAACACATAAATTGTGAGACCGAACTCGCTTATACATTTTTATGCAACTTGAGGTGCATATATTCATAGCGAGCTTTTGGGAGAATTACTTGTTTTTGATGATCAAATCATTCTTATAGACTTTGCCATAGTTTTAACGGATTTTTCACCGTTAGATATTCCTTTTTGAGGTCCTCATGAAGATGATGACGGGGGAATATCATAGTTTTGGCACACGCTTGTGTAGATGAGTTATTTTCAATTTTGGTTGTTTCTCCCAAATCTTTTTGTTATTAAATAGATCTCAGCATTAAGAGTCCAAGGAATATAGTCTTTTACACAAATATTAAGAACAACAAAATTGATGTTTGAGACTTTAAATCTAGCATGTTAACAAAATCAATATTTCTAACCTTTCATTTAACTTAATGAAAAAATCATATATTGAAAGCAATCAGTGTTGCACATATAATTAAAGAGCATCTATTACAATGTGTAATATTGAATGCTTTAGTTCATATTAATCGATACAAGCATAGAGAATGCAAGACTCGAGAATGTTATGACAAAATAGATATTTGCCTTCACATATGAGTTGTCTAGTTTATACAACCAGATCGCAAGTTAAATTCATGTTAATCATTTGCAGAAAAGAATAACAACATTCAATATTTATTGTCTACTATACAAAAACCCCACATTAACACATCTAAAATATATATCATGTGTAGCTAAATAAAAATTCATATTTTCATGTTCGTTAAATATACACGAATTCAGAATATATCACTTAAACCAATGTCTCGCCACTTAACCACATAATTTAGAATAAATTCAGAGAAGTGATATTATTTAAATTTTAACAATCATCAAACAAAATATTACTATAAGGCATCACTAGCTAGATATAGCATTCATGTCAACATCATCATATTACATATACAATTCTTTTTCGTTAAGTATCAAGCATGTATTCGACTGACTATGATGCTGATTATATATATATGATGTTATCTAACAACTATATATATCTTATTATTAAATTATTTACATTATCAAGTAAATAGATGAAGTATTGACATAAAGGTAAAGATTGTGTTTGGTTTGTAAATAGAAAGAACAAAAATAAAACAACACGTAGATACAAAATAAAATTAATAACAATAACTTTGACGTTATGTTATATTTGATTCTTTTATGAGAATCATGATTGAACATTAAAACAATAACTTGAGGTTATTGTATTTAGATTATGTTCATCTTAGTGGAACTTGAGGTTCTAGAGTAAATAAGTGTAATCATAACATGAGGTTATGATACATTTTTATTTTTTCCATAAAAGAATCATAGTAAAACTTGAGATTCATATTCTTTTTTCTAAACATAACGCGAGGTTATGATATAATTGAACTTGAGGTTCATAATAATAAGCCATGGTCAGTAGTAATTCATCATTGATAAGGGCATAAAAACTTTTAAATTTTCAAGAAAACAAGTTTCGTAGTTTAATGTCTGTATTTATTTGTCCAAAAACAAGTTTTACAAATCACACATAGCAGGTCACTAGGAGTTAATAATTACGTATGTAATTTAACAGACAAATTTAAACCAAGATTCGAGTAAGTTCGTCGTGGGAAGTCACGTTTCTAAGCGCAACATTATAGATAACCACACCCATATGACACATAAACTCTCAAGAATCTTTTGGTTTAAATAAAACAAGTTTCGCTTTAAGTATTAGTCCGTTTAGAGTTTCAAAAAGTCTTTTACATATATTAACTAGTCTCATAGAATATCACATATAAGCAAATAAACAGACAGAAATAGGAGATGAGGTGAAGACAGACTCTATATAGAAAGCAGTAAATCACATAATGCCCCGAGTTCTCATAAGAGTCTTCCCCAAACGAAGAACCAAAAGACTCTCACTAGGTTTTCTTTTATAGTACCTAGATCGCCACACGCATCATATTACATGATTGCGTGAGTCTTAAGGCCGGGAGAAAGAAAAGAATCATGAAACTTAATTAACTTTTAATTATAAATCTATTCTTTTTCAATCTATATTAGCTAGTAATAATATAAAGATTCTAGGTTTTTATTTATTCTTTATGGAAAAAATTGCATATTGTTGCCATAATTTTCAGTCAAAACAATAAATAAAAGTTTTCTTATGTTGATATAGCGTGTTTTATAAGTGTGTAACCCATAACACCAAACGAGGTTGACTCGTGATGCCACTGTTAGGATTTTACAACTAGTAAACCATGTTTACTATAAGTACGCAGTGGATGGATCTAGTTTAATATTAATGATTAACACACAAATAAGGTAAGAAACACTAACTGTTATGTTTAATGACAATAGTTAATAAACGAGAATCTTGATCTTGAATCTTAGTAATTAAGTTACCACCTCTACGGTTGCTCACACAACACGTCAAATAAATACGTCAAAATGCTAGTCTTTACTTCACGTCTCTCAAACACCAAGTGTTATCTTCTCTTGTAGCTAGTACCAAAAACCAATATCTCCCTTGTATCTTGAACCGAAAATCAGGTGACCCTAATTAGGGTCTGAACCGAAAATCAGTTGAGGAAGAAAACCAAGAACCGAAACCCTAATTTGGGTTCTTGTCGTTGTTGAACAAGGTGGGCAGCAAACTGAAAACCCCTAGATGAGGTTTTGTTGTTGTCGAACAAGGAGAACAAGAAAACTGAAAACCCTTTTAGGGTTTAAGTTTGATCGAACTAGTGGAGATCAAAACTGTACCGAAAAACCTTTATGGTTTTCTATCGAAATCGGTTGAGAAGGAAAGGAACCGAAAACCCTTTTAGGGTTTAGGTTCAATCGGGGAGAGAGAGGGGGAGAGAGAGCGCACCGAATACAATTTAGGTGATTTTAGGTTTTTGGAGAATATGTGAATGAATCTATGAGGCAAGGTGTAGGTGTTTATATAGGCACCTAAACCTAATCCTTGGTGGACAAGAAAACCTCAATAAATTTCTTATCACAACTCCTCTACCTCCTCAATTCTAAACCGACCCAAACACCCCTCAAAAACCACATATGGGTCGGCTAAACATTAGGAAACTAATAATTAAATATCCGTTATATTTAAATATCCGTTATATTTAAATATCTGTTAAATTAGTTATAAACTAATAAAGGAAACTAATGAACATTTAAATATATATTTTGTGAAGTATATATATAATAAACGTACTCTTCGTGTTTTAACATGTGTGCCCTCAATAGGCTCACGTACTTCTAAATGCATAACATGCGAATCCAACTAACATATTCTAACAATACGCTGAATCCCCTGATATTTGGCCTTAATTTCCACCACTTATATTTCTATGATCTCCATTTACAAAAGAACAAGATACAATGGTGGAAAAAGACGAGTGAAAAAGGAAGAAACTTTTTTAGTTAATTCAAATAAAAAGATGATCAAAATCATCAAACCCATAATATACGCAGAACCATAATGACCTGGCAACATGGTTATTATGTATTTGAGTAGTTGCGTTATAACTTCATCACATGTAAACTAACACGAGCATACCAAACAATTAACAAATAAAAGTTGCTTGTCAACTTTGCTGACTTGTTATTTATTCATCAAGAGCACCAACATTATGTATAAGATAAATGGCCAAATCAAAAATTAGAAATGCATACCACGGCTTCCCCATACGACCTCCCCACGTGTGGTCTCCCTCGTCCTCCGGCGGCTCGGTGACGTAAAAGAATGCATGAGATTTTGTAGGTTTCGGCAGCGGCCAGGTCACTAAAAGAATTATGTTGTCATAGAGTTATTGATTGATTTGATCCATAAGAAAAACAAGTTAGTGAGAAATGACAAAACACTTGAAAACCCGTGAAAAATAGCTAAATTTTCTTTAATGCTTGTCGCAGAAAAGATGACGAGCATCAGGGAAAAAGACAAGGCTATATTTTTCAGCAGATTCTTGTAATTTCTCATCAAAACATATGCATATCACGAGATCCAGTCGTCTTTATTCAAAGTAACTAAAACTTATACATGCATATATATATTATATAAAGATGTGAAGAAACATACTATTTCCAGTTATGTGGCAGCCCGTTAAAATACTTCAATTCTTTTGTATAATCCCTAATAATGCCCTCAGCAGACTCCAAGTCCAATATGGAATCCATGTCAATGTTGTTGGTCTTCAAATGATCCCTAAGAACCACTGCCTAGCTCCCTAATGAAAATATATAGCTCCCGTGGAACTAGGAAATTTGATACACAGTCTGCCACTCCTTCTATCAAACCAAAAACATAGACCTCAGCTCAATTGTTGAGTGGTTATTGAACATCAGTAAGATTATTATTATTATTGACACCAAAAGAATGGAAATGCATACCTTGTTCCTCCTCGGTTATTTTTCTTTTTTTCGAAATATGAGGTTGTGACTTCACATTTTCGCGGCTTCCGTCCGACTGAGCAATCCCAAGAAAATAACACAAGACATAAATTATAAAAAAACTCGTATAAGATGTAGCAAGCAAATAAATTTGTGAATAAAGCCTTACGCTTAAAATGACAAAAGATTGAAACAAACATCATTCCAACTTATTATTGAAACACATGTAAATAATGAAAACTAACAAATTAAAAAAGAGCCGGAAGTAAGTTACACAGATATCTCATAATTGTGGTTACCATTGTGCACTTGCTCTTATGTGCTTTATATATTCTATATGCTTTTATGCATTATTTGTTGTTATGCATGTGTCATATGCTTACGCAGTTGTCTAACCTGTTAATGTCACACACTCAGTATATATTGGAAGACACGCCGTAATTGAGCACATTCATTGTTACACATTCATCGTCACACATACACTAGCCAGAGGTAATTCTGGTCAGGTTTACCCTCGGGTAGTGGTATCAACTATCTACAATCTACCCCCTAATACCCACTCCGGCGGCTATTGTTGTAACTTGTAATTACATATATACATAAGTACCACAAAACCATTCAACCAAAACATATATAAATTAATTAATTAACTAACGAAACTACCTAGAGCTAAGCTGATTTATGATGTATTGCAAATATTAATAACACTAGCCCGAATCAAACCAACAGATAGCATAGCACAATCATAAGTAATAATTAAAAAAATGCTTACCTCAGCAGATGGAAGCTTCGAACCCTTGTTTGTGCATCGTAATCTGTTTTTCACAAACGATCAAAACTTGTATTAAAATTGTGAAATCAATCGAGAACACATAATATACGAATGCGAACGAAAAGTAAGTACCTAACACGAGCCATATATAGCAATCGATGAATCAATCTACTACTTCCAAGCACAAATTCCAAAATCTAACCGACAACTACCCAACAAAGGGGAGGATATTTATAATACAATCTTTGAGAAAGTTTCAACTTTTAGTCCCTGTAACTTTTAAATATATCCGACTAACCATTATATATTTTTGAGTGTATCAAATTTTTGTAATTCTAAAATAACTCATATAAAACTAGCAGGGTACCCGCGCAATGCGGCGGCGGGTACCCTGTGATCATATTTTTGGCGAGCGATATTTTTCTATTACATATTTTTTTTGTGATAACGACTTTACGCATGACGAAAATTTTAGGGAATAACTTCATCGCAAACCATTTCATATTAATTTTTGGACTTCAATGGTATAAAGTTTAATTATTTTTGAACATGTTTCTATTAAATTAATAGTGGAGATTATCATAATGATAACATTAATTCAAGTTTTGTAACCGACATGTTATATTAGCTTGTAAAATGTGCATATAAACATGTAGTACTTAATTATGTATTACTTAAATATGTAGTATAGATAGCTTGTACAATGTGCATATAAATATGTATTACTTAAATAATTAATAAGAGAGAGATACCACCCTCTTTTATATGTAGTATAGATATTCTATAAAGGTATTTTTAAGCTATATACTACGTATTATTTTATAAAATATTTTTTATATAAAATATTGTTACTATGTTAGTAATATATTATTTATCTATACTGTATATACAAAGCATGAGTTTGGATCAAATAGAAAGTGATTTTGGATAAAAAGAGTAGAAAATGTGGAGAACTTATTTATGTGTCAATAATATAGTGTAAAAATATGTCAATTGTGTGTCAATTACAAGAAATAATGTGCAAATGTGTCAACATTGTTAGCGAAAAAATTTGTGTGTGTCAATAATAACGTATTAATGGTGTGTCAACATCGCTAGTACCATGTTATGTGTCAAATGCGTCATTAATACCTCAATTTAATCTCATTAATACCTCACATCAAATAGCTAGAAATCCTTCTTATACTTTTTACCATTTGTGACTTTTCACAATAAACACACTCTATAAAGAATTTACCCCCTTTTTGTTGATTGTTGAATGTTAAAATTTAAGAAAACAAGATGTTTTACTAAATTACCCTTACTACTTAAACAATAATTTATGCAGAGCAAGTTTAAAAGGACTTATATTTATTGGTTTCTACATTAAACATTGAAACAAATTAAATAGTATATAACCAATGTTTTAAAACCGGGTTGACCCGTGAACCAGCTGGATGTAACAGGGATTTTGCTTGTTTGAGAACTGGATTGAACTGCCGGTTTCTCGTTAACCTGGGTTGATAAACTCTGCCGGGCCATGACTTTATTTTAATCAAACAAAAAAGCTTTATATACCGCTATAAAATTTCATCGCTATGCACAGATACACGTTTAGTTTTATAAGAAAGATTACAAAATAGACTATTTTTGTTAATTAAAAAACACTATTCGGCTATCTGCTTTAGTTGTAAATATGAAGTTGGTTAAGTAATTAAGTTTTAACGGGGATGCATGTAATTCACCCTTTAATTTGTATTTTGTTTCACTCTACTGCATACCATCCTATCACTCATTAACGTTATAACAAGTACCACACCAGGTTTTGTTTACCAATAGGCACAATCAGTTACTTCAGGCCCACCAGCTTTAATGTGCCCAGTCAATGTACCAAGGCCTTCACAATATACTTATCCGGCCTAAACTGTTGGCCCAACACAGCCGGCTGCTAACAGCCCAGTATTAGGCCTTACACCAACTACTGTTCATCCTGGAACAATGAGTTCTACGGGTACCACGGGACATGAAACCATTTTACCTCATACTTTGTACGCAGTGATCATTAACATGATCTCCACATTGGCTTGGCACATGGATACAGGTGCGAATTCTCATTTAAATAATTCGGTTACTAATCTTAGTACACTTTTTAATACGTGATGTATTCGTCTATCTCGGTTGGTGACAGCCATTTCATACCCGTCACCAATACAGGTCATAGCATTTTGCCAACTCCCTTTAATCTCTTTTCACCTAAATAACATGCCATTACCCTTCATATTTGTCAAAAAATGTAAATATTTTATTCAATCAGTTGTTTGTCACAATAATTGCACTATCGAATTCGATGCGTTTGGTTTTTCTGTTAAGGATTTCATGACGCGTCGGGTTTTTTTCTGATGTGACAGCACGGGGGATCTTTACCTATACCACAACTCCATCTCCTATCCCACATGCTTTCCTTGTTAGTCAACATACGTGGCATCAACGTCTAGGACACCCAGGGGGTGAAGTGTTGCGTCGTCTTGTTTCTTCTAATTTTAATTCGTATAATAAAGAGAAGCCTCCCGTTCTTTGCCATGCTTGTCAGCTTGGCAAACACGTGAGGCTTTCATTTGTTAGCTCCAGTACTGTGATTAGTTCTTGTTTTGACATATTCACTTGGATGTGTGGACTTCACCCATTCCGAGTCTTTCAGGTTTTAAAAATTATGTCTTGTTTTTAGATTATTATTCTTAGTTTGTTTGGGTTTATCCTTTTGGTTAAAATAAATCTTAATGTTATGTCCAAATCATGTTAGTTCATAATTTATGGTTCCGTACTCATTTTAAGTGAAAATCAAGTTATTTCCAATGTGATCAGGTGGGAAATTTCGACAATCGTCACCGTACAATACCCCTTTTTGCCAAAATGGAATTCATTACGCTTTTCTTGTCCCCAAACCTCTCAACAGAATAGGAAGTTTGAACGAATGGTTCGTACAATTATTAACCTCATTCGCACCCTCCTTTTCCAAGAAAACCATCCACTAACTTTTTAGGTCGAAGCTCTTGATATGGCCACACACTTACTAAATATCTTGCCTTCAACTACTATTGCTAATGACATTCCCTACACGCGTTTATATGGCAAAGATCCCAACTATATCCTTTTACGTATTTTTGGATGTTTATGTTACCCACACCTTTATCCATCTCACAAACTTGAACCATGTGCAACACCCTCTATTCTTTTGGGATATGCCTCTTCTCATAAAGGGTATCGTTTCCTTGACCTACACACCAACAAAATAATTATTTTACGTCATGTCACTTTTGATGAAACAGTGTTTCCCTATGGCTCCACCATACCCAAATCCACTTCCGCTTATACCTTTTTAGACGATACCTTTGATCTACACCTTATTGTTCCAAAACATACCCTTACCACACCAACTACTAGACAAACTGATCCTTTACCACACCAACAACATCCAACGGAACCTGCAGCCAACAGTCCCCTACCGTGGCCCAACCAACACCTGCTTTCCCATCTTCGGCCCAACTCTATTCACCAGTCCAACAACCATCCCTCGTGGCCCAACATATACCAGTCCAGCTTTAATTCTCACCTACGGCTGTCCCACACCAAACCATAACAGTTTTAGACCAACATGCACCCACTATAGTCAAAAATCCCCCGGTTAACCTAAACCCTGACTCGGTTCACCCTATGGTTATGCGTTTTCGTGTCGGGACTAACCGTTCCACTGAGCGTCTTAATTTACATGTGTCTTCGGTCTCTTCTTTACCAAAAGCTTATCGTGATGCGTTTAATGATCCAAACTAGCAAAATTCTATGCGTGATGAATATACTACGCTTATTAAAAACAAAACTTGGTCTTTAGTACCTAGACTACCGGATACCAATATTGTGCGTTGTATGTGGCTTTTTCGCCATAAGTATTTGGCGGATGGCACGCTTATCGCTACAAAGCACTGACTTGTATCGAATGGGTAAGTACCAGTTACAGGGGATTGATGTTGATGAGACTTTTAGTATGGCTGTTAAACCGGGTACTATTCAGACTGTTCTTAGTTTAGCTGCTTCTCAAAATTGGTCGATTTATCAACTCGATGTTAAGAATGCTTTTTTGAATGGTGATCTTTCTAAGACAGTTTATATGCATCAACCTCCTGGATTTCGGATCCTGTTCATCCTGATTATGTGTGTTTGTTATAGAGGTCTCTCTATGGGCTTAAACAGGCCTCCCGAGCTTGGTTTCAGCAGTTTTTATCTTATATTACTTAGGTTGGTTTTTCTCATAGTTTCGGATGTGACTCCTTTTTATTTACTACAGATAGGGGACCGAAACGTACTCTACTTTGTTATTGTTATGTTCGAAGATATTCTATCCTCACAGCTTCTTCTGAGAGTTTGTTGCAGCAGATTATTAGATCATTACATCAGGAGTTTGCTATGACAAATCTGGGTCTGCTTAATTATAATCTAGGTATATCGGTTACACATGATTCTTCAAGATTGTTTTTATCTCAGAAGAAATAAGCACAATCAGTTATTGGATACAGTAGCACATATAGGGGGATAATTATGTAAACCCCCAGGTCGAACCCCTATTGATACTCATAAGAGTCTTAACCTGGGAGTGATGGGATCTGATTTTTGACCCGACAATTTCTCGGATCTTGCAGGTTCACTAACAATATCGTCACTTTTACTAGACCAGATATTTCTTATGCCTTGTCATCATCAGGTGTGGCCTTATACAAGATCCTCGAGAGCCTCACTTTCGGCTCTAAAAAAAAACGATTCTGCGGTATTTTCGTGGGTACTTTGATTATGGTTGCAGTTATTGTCTCCTTCTACTAAAGATTTGGTTGCAAATACGATGCGGAATGGGCTGTTTGCCCTTCTACAACACGTCGCTCAACTTCAAGTTACTTGTTTTTTTCCTCTTGGAAACGAACTTTGCTCTCTCGGTCCCTAGAGCGTTAGCGACGCTTCCTCGGTCAGTGCAATGCGTAGTATCGTGGTGGTTGCCAATGTTTTGCTAGACTTGCGGTTATTCAATTTAAACTGTGTGAGTTTTGCCACACTCCTTTATCTTCCGCTATGCTTGTCTACTGTGATAATGTTAGTGCATTTTATTTGTCCTGCAATCCGGTTCAACATCAGCATACGAAACATATTGAGATTGATATTCATTTTGTTCATGATTTGGTTGCTGCTAGTCAACTCCGGGTTCTTCATGTGCCTTCACGTTATCAGTTTGCGGATATTTTCACCAAGGGATTACCATCCGCTTTATTTGAAGAATTTCGCTCTAGTTTAAGCGCCCGGTGTCCTCCCGCTCCAACTGCGGGAGAGTGTTAGCCCGTATTATTATTGTTATATTTACATTGAGCTCAAGCCCAAGTCTAGAATGTTCTCGGTATGTAGTATATTATGTGCCGAACATTATTTTGGGATACAAAAAAAATATATTGCCCTTCATAACCAATGTTTTAAAACCCTGACCCGTGAACCGGCATCGGTACCCTCCGGGTTGACCTGGGTGATAACTGCGGCCGTGGGGGGTCACGAAATTGTTTTTTAAATCTAACAAAAAATATTTTTATACCGCCATAAAATTTCTTCACTATGCATAGGTACACGTCAACTTTTATAGAAAGATTTACACTTAATAGACTCTTTTTTTTTGTTATAATTATAATAAAAAATTAAAATAAAATAGATAGTAAATAATACATTAAAATAATAGATTATTAATAAAAAAATATAAAAACATAAAATTTTCATTTATAAAATAAAAAAATTTTAAATTAGAAATAATAGAATCACCTACACAGAAATATCTTAACAAATAAAACACTAGATCGGCCTATTCGCTTTATAGATTGAAAATGTAGTTGTTACGTTTTAACGAGGAAGCATGTAACTCACCCATTATATTCACTGATGATGGGGAGGGAAACTTTGATAGAAATTAGCATCAAAACATAGGATTGTGGATTGGAAAGCCCAGATTTTTTGGATTGCTTAATTGTCCCTGATGTTTGGTTAAAACAATAAAGGAAATTAGCTTAACACATGTAATTCTGATAAGTAAGTTGTTTACTAAAGTTAAAGTGTTCTTCAGTTTCCTTTTAGGGAAAAAAAGTTGAGAGGAAAATGGAAGGAATTTTTTTTTAATCTTGAACTCATTTTTTATAGAAAGAAAAACATGAATATACTTTGTGTAAAGACTAATATGTCATTTTAAAAGATTTGGCAATTACAATTAAATTAATTGAAATGGTCAGTTTTGTTTTGCTTTCATCTTTTTTTTTAGAACGGCAAAAACATTTATATAAAAAACCACCTATCAAGAATCTAGAAAAAATACAAGGAATTAAATCAGGATGCAGAATCCAGTATCCCAACGAAAAGTACATTTACTCTAGGCACTACAAAACCAGTTAAAACGGAGCGCAAAAACCAATAATCATACGAAGAAGAACATCTTTCCCGAGGCTTTTTTTGTACGAACAATAACTGTTTCCTGAAGATCCATATGCTCCACCACATAACATACAAAAACACCTTCGTAAACACTCCTTTAGGAAATGCGTGATAACCGTATCGAGTTAAACCAAACGAACCAAGAGTGATAATGAATCAAAAGGTATCCACGCTTATTCACCATCCTACAAACTAACCGGGTGAGCGCCTAACATCCATGTCACATCGAAATAGGAATGTGGTTCGAGAATCTTCCAGATCAATGCAACCAATTGGGCAAGAAATCGGAACACTAAAACGCACCCTAAGAACAAGATTTACACCTTGGCAAACGATCCAAGGAGACTTTCCAAGCAAAAAGTAATAATTTTGATCAGGGAGAATTGGACCTAACCCACCTTGCTAGGGGGAATCTGATTTCGGAAGAAAAGGATTCGTCAAGAAGGTTACTAACTTCATTAACGCGAAAGCCACCATACCCCCGTTCATATCCCAAACCCATCTAACTTCCAGAATTTGAAAAAGAAAACCGAATCCAAGAATATCATATAATTAGCGCAGTTGATAGCTACCACTCCTCCACTGACCATAGATACGGCGAAAAGACGAACAACAGGGAAACTGTTTAGCTTGATATCCACATAACAAATCTTATCAACTTCCAGCGCATACAGACGCGGAAAGCTTAAGGCAGAAAAACAATCATCACCAATCCACAAAATCTGTCCCAAAAGTCCTTGTGCACACTTGCCATTTCCAGATCTTTTATTTTACAATGGGATAAAAAAACAATACCATTGATCTTTTAGCACTTTATACTTCTTAAAGCAAAAGAACACCAATTAAAAGGATAAGGTACCAAGAATCCTTCCAATCCGAGCCGTGACAAGCATGAATAAATCGAGACCAAAGAGAATACTCACGAGATACAAACCGCCACACACCCACTTTAAAAAAAAGCGCCTAATTTAGAGAGGTAAAAACTAGAAACGCCCCCCCTAAAAAAACAAAAAACCTTCCCCATGCTTCCTTGGCGCAAGCACCTTAGCCCATTTCACCCACGCTATCTTCCAATCATTATCCTTGCTACCATTGAAAAAATCCCTTCGAATAGCCTCCATTGAGCTCAAAATAGCCTTGGGAACCTTATATAGCGACATATTATAAATAGGAGTAGATCCAAGAACCGACTTAAGAAGAGGTAATCCCGGCCACCAATAGAAAGGGTCCTTAAGCTCCATTTAGAGAAATCCTAGTCTTTGATCTATTAAAGTAGACTCATTCCCATGCTTTTATCAAAGGAATTATTCCCACCGACGTTAAAAGAACAAAATAATCTAATATATGCTAGTAAAAACTTAGAGAGGGTTGGGAGGGGTAGTAAGTTATTACATATCAAATTTTATTTTTATCCAAATATAATAATAGAATGTATACTACATGATCATGAAATAACGTAAAAAAAAAACCCTTCCCACAACACATAGAAGGCAGTTTACAATAACCGAACAACCAACGAATTAGCAGCCTCAAGAACTTGGGAAGAAGGAACACCCACTCCAAGCAGATTGCTTTTTCTAATGTTAATAGATAAACCGGACAACAAGGAAAAACAGTGAAGCGTGTGCATGATACCTCTAATATTAGTTTGAGACCATTCGCCAATAAAAACCGCGTCATCCTCGATAAAATAGGTGAGAAAAACAAGGTCGCCAGAAGCATGCTATCCTACTCCAGTGAAAATTCCAATCCAGCATCTATAACACCGAGAACGAAAGATGTCAGGAATCCATAATATAAGCATAGAATAAGTAATGGGCCAAAGGTTTCCCTGTGCTTCAACCACTCGATGATACTGAAACTCTGGACGTACAGTACTTCATTACAAAATAGATGCCAAACCGAAGTAAATACAAGAAAAAAAAAAAAAAGACACCTTTAATTCCACACCGCCATTGATCACCAAACCGCAAAAAGAATGAAGAACATCCTCTAGTAACCCCAACGAATAGAATCATAAGCTTCGCAAAGTCCCACAATAAAACACCATGGCACTTTGTTTTTTGAAATGACACCGAGCAAGCAAATCATTTAGAATAAAAGGACCATCAAGGAATTGCCGATTAGGGAGAAAAGCGGACTGGACATCCGAGATCAGATCGGATATAACAAAAGAGAGCCGATTCTGAAGGATCTTCGTAATGACTTTATACACACTGCCAATTAGACTGATTGGTCGAAAGTCACTACCCAATTTCGGGTCTAAAGATTTTGGGATAAGGGCAATAAACGAGGAGTTACACCCAACCGAAAAGGAGTCATGATTAAAAAACCATTCAACAGCCAAGCAAAAATCGGTCCCCACAATATGCCAATATTTGCGGAAGAATTCAAAAGTGAAACCATCCCTCCAGGAATTTGTTTTCTTCTCCACATCCCCAAACGGCTTTAAAAAAACGAATTCCTCTTTTATGAAATTGGGAATCTCTAACTTTCACCGCCACCTGTTCGGAATGAGAGACGATTAGGAAAAGAGAAGTTGCACCTTACCATTACTAATTAGGGGTCTTAAATCTCTGCAGAAATGATCACGGAATTCTTTCTTCTTCACCCGACTGCAGGCTCGACCACCCAAACACACGTCATCCATAATGCCTTTGACCGTAAGATTTGCCCCGCTTCTATTACCTATAACCGTGAAAAACATGGAGTTCTCGACTCCCCCACCGCCCACTAAAATTTAAGCCTTTTGAAATGTATCCCGAGTATCAAGCAGCTTAGCAACAAAGAAGAAAGTTCAAATAATTCGTACGGGCTAGAAGAATATCATCATAACAATACCCCTAGAAACGCACAATGGCATAAGGGGATCCTTTAACCCAAAATAGAATCGATATCAGATAACTATCTTTTCAAATCCTTGACACATCCCCCCGTCGTTTCTACTTCTCTGATCTACAACAACGAACACACTAATTTTGATTCTTTTCAAAATTTGTAAACATTTTTTTAAAACGGATCATATCATTAACTGTCATTAAAGGCTGTTGAATTCCAAACATGTGACAGCACCATCTGATCAAAACCCGAAAAGAGAACCAAAGTGATATATGCGGAATGGGGTTAGCTCCAAAATCATTAATTAACCTCACGGAGCAAGATAGACGATGATCCGAGAGAGCCGATCTAAACACCAACCGCCGAAATATGAGGGAATGAAGAAAATAACCCATCCGTCAAATAGTAAACTGTCCAATTTACACATCTTAAGCCGAAGGATGTGACCAAGTGAAAGAAACCCCTCTAATTTGGATGTCAAGCTAAACCCGCATTAGAGAAAAAGTTATTGAAACACACGTGCACCGTGCGCATTGATGCAGATTCCCAACGCTCCTCCTTCCACCTAACTTCAATTAAAGTCTCCCATAAATAATGCTCTGTGCCGTTCCAAACGAATTTACACGCAATTCTAAATAGAGACCACAAAGCACGTTTATAATAAGAATCAGCTTGATGGGCGTAAACAGAAATAAACAAAACCTTCATCTTGAGTAGGGAATCCACGTCCCGAACACAAAGCAATGAAATTATCCGAAAATTATATGATGCTCCTTTACACAACACATTATTATCCCATGCACACAAAATACCTCCTGAATTACCAAGCGCCTCACTATAAATGAATTCAAAGTTAGAATTTCCCCACAAAAATTTAACATCCATATTATTAATGTTTTCCGCCTTAGTCTCCTGAAGAGAAAGAAAAAGAGACTATTGTTCTTAATGTTTTAACGTCCCTAATCCAATCCTTTTTGCCTTGAACCCTAGCCTAGAATATTAAAGATAAACAATTCATCAGAAAACCTTATTATCTCCGTGGGGAACCAATAATTTTCTCCATATCTTATTGCATTCCTTCCATCGAAGATGCCCATAGTTTGTCCAACCATAAATCATCTCTTCTTAAAAACTCCAAGAATGGAAACACCCTCTCTAGTTCTGACAACATCTGATAACCCCCGCATGAAGATTCTTCATTTATTTTTTGGCGAACTCTCCAGAATTCGAGAACTACAAACAACCCGAAATTTACATGGGGAATAAACAGTATCCATATCAAGTGCTCTCGTCTTATTTAGGCGATTTCAATATTAGAGAGTGAATCCAGGAGGATTATGTAATACTGTTATCCGAAACACTTGATTCTTCTTCTTCTACCTTTATTTTCTTGTTTAGTTAAATCATATACTAAAAGGACTTCCCTGAATTCCCCTTTGCACCAGAATTAATGACAGATTCATTAGACGTCCCCTCTTTCTCCTTGTTATCTCCAAAATGAGTGTCCGAAACAACTTCATCATCACTTTCCTCTTCCAAATTAACTTGTTCACTAGATTCAAACTGATTAATTCCTTTATCCTTGGCCGACTCATCTCGAAACTAATAAGCCGTCTCAAAAAACATTCAAGAAAGAAGGAGACCAAGTGAATAATTCTTTAGCACGAACAACAAAAACCTTTCCTTTAACTATAATCTTAAATTTCTCAAGTATATTTTCTTCCTGTTTGGTCTTGATACATATGCGTTTGCGGGCGAAAAAAAATCAACTTACCTTCTTCCCCAAAAGTAGACTTCAAGAATGTTGAGCTTAAGACCTCACCCCAATACCTTCCTATTTTGAGAAAAGTACTTTCGAGTCCAAGCATGAAGAGGGATCCCTTCAATAACAATCCCAAACTATCCTTTCATCACGAGAAACGAAGTCAAGATTGGGCATCGGACAACACTTAAACCACGGAAAGCCACACCGAATATGCTTATTAATAAATTGTCTTTAGCAGTAGAAGAAGGTAATTCTATTAGGACCACAACACACCATTAGATTTCTAAACTTAATAAGCATCTACAGAAGACAACTATCTTTAGTTTTGAAATACAACAATTCAACGTCTCTTTAAAATTGATGCAACAATCAAACTTGTTAAAAGTGAAATCGAGAAAGAAATAGCAGCGACGAACAATTAGAGTGACATTAGTTTGTCATCCGAGCACATCAAAAAGAAAAGAAACACACTAAGCAGGTTATGGGTTTATGATAAAGACGAAGTATGAGAAATTAGTGCTTTCTTTCTACACGGGTATGTTTGACAGATTATGTTATAATACTTGTTAGTACAAAAATGTTGTGGTATGGATGTAAAGGGTTAACTCACTTGCACGATAAATTCCAAGCTCGTTATTTGGATGATATTTGTACCAAGTGAAAGTAAGAGATGATTCCCTGCTAAGAATAGAGTATACTGTTAGCCTTGTCGCGGAAGAGGGATCCCGCGATTAGACTCCGGCGTGAGAGTAAGTAACTTGTTTGAAGGTAGTATGTGTATAATTAGGTCTCGAAAATAATACCGTTAAGAGTGTTTTGGCCACTCTTTATATAGGTTTTTGTCGATGTCAATTGCATGGGTCACGAGGCGGGATTCACCCTATTAACCGATGGGTAATAGGGTAGTTGTCGTGAGGTCAGCGTCATTGACTACGTCACGCTTTGTAATGTAGTGATAGGAGTGAGCGTACTTATTGTATGTTATCCCTTTTTGGGGTGTTGACTTTCTTCCTTCGGTTGCCCATGCAATATTCTTTGCTTTGTTTGGTTGGGTCACGTGTATCCACTTTAACGGGAAGTGGTATGTGACCGCGGATGGGTCGTGATCCTTGCGGATGCGGTCCATCGTTGGTCGCGGGACGTGGTTAGGATGTAGTCCCGGCCGTGCGGATTATTAGGCATGAGCTCTTTGTTGGTTGTTTAGTCCGGCCGCATAATCCGGGTGACTACTATACGTCATCAATACTCGTGTATGGGATTTTAGATCCCTCACCCACCAAAAGGATTTGATAAACTGGAGTTCAAGTTCAAATCCTTTGCTTAATTTTTCAACTAAACACATCATCCTATGGGATTTCATATCTATCTATTTATTTTTTATAACCCGAGTGTCCGACTTGACATTGCAAGCCGACTATTCCCAAGGGTGACTATCCTTTTGGATAACCCGAAGTTAAGGAAGGTGAACCTTTGTAGCCAATGGGAGATTAAGCTAATTCATAGTTCATAAGTTAATTCATAGATATAGCTAGTAGTCATTTCCTTTGTCTTGTAAACCAAAACAAGTTCAAGGAAAGATAAGTGTGATGTATTTACATAATAGCTTTCTTTGCTCACATACCGACACCAAAATTAAAGACCTTCAAATCCTGAAGAGTAAAATACAAGAGACTACATCAAGATTCATAATAAACCACCCACACTTGATTGGCGCATTTAACTTTCTCTAAAAAAATAATACTACGTATATAAAACTGGGGGAAAGAAAAACTAACCCCATGGGGTATGGTAGTCGTAACCCACACAATTGAGACTCTTACTCCTAGGCATCATTCCAGTAAATGTATCACCCATGGGATCATCCCATAAATGAACTGCATGTAGATGTAGATTTGTTAAGACAAGATATTATCAAGTAAATTTATCACCCATGGGATCATCCCAAAAATGAACAACATGTACTTTTAGATGTGTTTAGGCAAGATATTCAAGTGATACAAAGAAATTGATTAGAGGCAAACTTTAAATTTCTTAGGGTACGTTTGTTTAAGGCTTTTTAGTCACTCGGAATGGATTGAAACTCATATTCGTAGTTTGGTTAGTGGGTGTGAATGTTGGATTCAATTTTAATACCCTTGCAGAAGGGTTTCTTCAAATCCAGACCCACCTAGTGGGTGTGAGATATAATTCCCTACACATGTCTTGAAATTTGTGTTAATAATCAAGATTCATTTAAAAACTTATTTGTTTTTTCTATAATGGGGCCTAATTCATTATTATATCTATTTTTAAAATTTCGTATAATAAATTTTTTGATTCCAACCCATAAATGAAATAGTTAAACAAACGTGATTTAATTCAATCAAATATTTACTTTTCTTTCAATCCATTACTTATTCTAATCTGATTCCAATCCCGATTATAAACCAAACGGGCCCTTAGTTTTGGTCAGGTCAACCCTGCAAACACTTTCTTAAAAATTATTTTCTATTTGAAATGCACCAATCATATCATTAGGCATAAATTTAGGTTCATGTTTTAGGCACACAAATCATTTTTCTATATACAAATACAAACATTAAATTGTTGCAATCTGCCTATATTTCCTACAACACTACGCGCACTGCCCACTCAGTATGAATCATGGTTAAGCTAATTAAAACTCTAAATTTTTTCATGGCATGACTAACAACAAACTCTCAAGATCAAGAATCAAAGGAATCACCATAAATGGCTCATGGGAAACAGATCCATCCCTAGTTATTTCTCACATCTTCAACTTTCATAAGCAAAAGTTTCAGACTACTTCTCATAATCGTCCTCGTTTCTCAAGTAATCTTTTCAATACGTTGTAATAGGATAATATCGGGAATCGGGCTCGATAGATAATCTAATATTGTATATGTTTCGGGTTTAATCCCAAAGCAAAACCCGAGCCCGGGTCCTAGTTAAATATCCCGCGCGTCACATTAAATGTGTAGGGGTATATATATATTTAGATATTTTCTAAAAATATCTAAATATATATAGATATTTTCTTTTAAGAAAATATCTAGTTTTCATTTCTCAAAAATCAAGTTTTCATTTTTCCAAAATCTATTTTCTCTTTCCTCTCAACTCTCTCTACTCTCTCTCTTATTTTTGACTCTCTCTCTCTCTCTAGTTTCTTGGATTCGTGGTTCGGGTTATGAAGTGAAGTGTAAATCGGAACCTACACCTTACGAATCTCGACGTTGCAATTCTTGACGCTCATTTTTCTTGTGACGAGATTAAAGAAGCGGTTTGAAATTGTGGTGGCTCCAAAGCACCGGGTCCCGATGGATTCACTTTCAAATTCATCAAACACTCTTGGGACTCAATTGGTCAAGATTTTATCAACATGGTGAAACAATTTGAATTAGATGGTTTTATTCCAAGAGGTTGCAACTCCTCGTTTATTGCTTTGGTCCCAAAAATACAAGATCCTCTCTACATTAAGGATTTTAGACCCATTAGTCTTATTGGTTGTTGCCAATACAAAGTTATAGCTAAAGTCCTCGCCAATAGACTTTCACAAGTTGTTCACTCGGTGGTTAGTGAGGTACAAACGGCTTACATTAAAGGTAGGCAAATAATCGATGGGCCTCTAATGGTGAATGAAATCATATCATGGGCATCAAAAAAGAAAGAACGCCTCTTCATCCTGAAGGTGGATTTTGAAAAAGCATTTGACTCTCTTGTTTGGAAATTCTTGGATCACACAATGGAACAAATGGGTTTTAGTCAAAAATGGAGAAAATGGATTTTTGGATGTCTAGACTCGGTATTTGGCTCGGTTCTAGTTAACGGGTCTCCCACCAAAGAATTCAAAATTCAAAAAGGTTTACGCCAAGGTGACCCTCTATCTCCGTTTCTCTTTATCATTGCAATTGAGGCTCTTCATGTAACGATTCAAGAAGCGAAGCAAAAAAAACATATTTGAAGGGATTCAAGTGGGCTCAAATAAGATTGACATTTCACATCTTCAATTTGCAGATGACGCTTTAATCATGGGCAAATGGTCACTTGAAAATGCTAAAAACCTTTGTCGAATCTTACGATGCTTCCACATGTCATCCGGATTGAAAGTCAACTTCCACAAGAGCAAATTCTTTGGTGTTGGTGTGACTTACAACGAAACAGAAAGTTTTGCTTCAATCCTTCGGTTCCAACCATCCTCTCTTCCTTGCATATACCTTGGGCTCCCCATTGGACCAAATATGAATAAGAGTAGCAATTGGAAGCCTATCATTGATAAATTTCACAAAAAACTTACTTCATGAAAGCTAGAACTCTCTCTTACGGTGGAAGATTAACCCTTCTTAAGTCGGTTCTCGGAGCCTTGGGTACTTACTTCTTCTCTGTTTTCAAAGCACCTAAATGTGTCATAAACTATCTTGAAAAGCTTAGAAAAAATTTCTTTTGGGGAGGCTATTTGGATTGTAACAAAATGACATGGATCGCATGGAATAGAATATGCTCATCTTCTAAAAATGGTGGTCTCGGAGTTGGTAGCCTCCATGCTTCCAATCTTGCTATGTTGGGAAAATGGTGGTGGCGTTTTCACTCGGAAAACAACACCCTATGGAAAAACATCATTATTTCAATTCATGGAGAATATGGAGGTCTTGGTTCGGACAACAATCCCACTAGGCTTTCTTTCAGTCCTTGGAAGTCTATAATCAAACTCCCAAAGTCCTTTTCATGTGCCAACATTAATTTGCAATCAATGTTTAGAAGAAAGGTGGGGGATGGCTCTTCTATTAGATTTTGGAAGGATGCATGGGTTGGTGATTCATGCTTGAAAAATGACTTCCCACGATTATACCTTTTGGAAACAGAGAAAAATTGCACCATTAAAGATAGGTGTTGTTTGAATGGGCCTAATAACTTTAGTTGGGCATGGCGTAGATCTCCCACTCTTGGATCAGAAGCTTCTCAATTTTGTGGACTTTTGGAATTACTACAACAATTCACCACATCCAACACACCAGACAATTGGATTTTCACACTTCACAGCTCCAGAACCTATGTAGTATCTGCTATGAGGAAACACATTGAAGAATCAACTTTGGGATCAACTACTGGTGAAACTAAATGGAATAATACTTTACCTATTAAAGTTAACATTTTTGCATGGCGTTTGGCTTTGGACCGTCTTCCTACTAGATTCAATCTTGACTCCCGTGGAGTCGACTTAGACTCGGTAAGATGTGTTATATGTGATGATGCAATCGAAACGACTCAACACTTGTTTGTTGACTGCACCATTTTTAAATCGTTGTGGTCCATGGTTACGAGATGGTGGGGGTTCGATGATCACCCTATGGACGTGGGTAACTTACTCAAATGGGCTGACACGGTAAATTTATCTAGCCCCCTAAAAGAGTGCTTCGATGCCGTAATTCAAACAACGGCGTGGACGATCTGGAACTACAGAAATAAAATTTGCTTCGACCCGAAACCCCCTCGAAAGGACACGTTGGTTGAGGATATCAAAATTTTATCTCATTCTTGGATTTCCAATAGGAATAGGAAAACTAATCCAACATGGATTAATTGGATTTATAATCCAAAAATTGCTTGTACTGTTACTTTGTAAGTTCTCTCCTCTAGTTTCTTGCTAGAGGGGCTTGTTGAAAGTTATTTTTATGCCGTTAAAAAAAACTGATCGAGGATATACATACCCCAATTCTACCGATTCACAGATGGATGGGTCAAGATCATGTACTATCTAAGTATAAAAAAGAATATCCCGGAGAAAAAAATAACAGAATTCAAGATAAGCGTAGGCTAACCTGGATAATAAGTCGTGTTAGACTTCCGGTGTGTATCTTGTCTTGTACCTGCATGCATGTAAGATCAGGCATTAGACACTAAAAAAAGAATTCAATATGAAAGCAAAAACTATACGACACAAATATTAATATGATTCTTTATATAGATTGAATAACAAGGTTATAAGCATTGTGCAACTTTCGACCCTTTTTAGGGGAGGTTAAGAGAGTTTACCCCTCGCACGTGGTCAAATGGAATAACCAAAATCAACCTTTTTTACTTAAACGTGTCGACATTGCAACATCTACGAAATGTTTCAACACTGATAAAGGAATGCAACTAACAAGCAATGTCACATATAAAAGAAGTGTTGCATGCACAAAATGTCTTAAATCATGATGATATATAACATAAATAATCACTTACCACGTACGTGGTGTACGATCAGTAAGAACAAACTTGGCCAATGATTTACGACCATCGTCCCACTTGAGATTAACTTTTGTTTCATAAACACCAGTTTCTGAGCTCGAGATACAGCGACTCATGGTCATATAGAAAGTAATAATTAGTCCATCCATTTTTATATATGAACACTAATATAAAACTCATAAGCATAGACGTTGTCGGTTATGCCTGGCTTAACATGCTAACAACAAAAATATGTTCAGAATTAGTGTAGCAACAAGAATAAATATATAAAACACATAAACTGAAATTTGCCAAGTGAAAGAGAATGCGAGTCGTACCTTATGAATTAGCTTATTTGAAGGGAACAATGAAAAGACACCGATTAGCCCTAACATTAGGATTCTCAACTTAATTGACATACGTTATTTTCATAATCTCGAAGACTAATTGCGCCAACAAGTACCAGGCTGCCACATGCATGAGATATGTGTAAAGAAAAATATATAAACTTCAAGATAATTAAAAGAGGAAAGAACTTTTGAATCTTATACATACAGTATCTTTATCGAACTTTCGAAACTCCTTCCATATTTTCTTCTCATCCTTAGTCAATGGAACATCATCAGTCTTAGGGTACCAAAACCTGAGTGACTTCTTTCAATGTGTGCACAACTATGATCTATAAGGGGGTGAAATTATACCAAGTTACTGTCCATGTGTAATTATACTTAATGATCCCTTTAAGATTTAGGCATTAATCTATTTATAGTGATCCCACCACTTACATTTCTAAGAAAGATAAAATTGTACAAAATAAAAATGAGCGAAAAGAGAAGAATTTTTTTGTTGGATCAAATAAACAGTTTAATAAAATCATCAAACTCATCATAATCATACTGAACCCCATGCTTATTATGTATTTAAGTATTTGCATTAAAAGAACATATGCAGTGGCAAATAACATAATCATACCAATCCATTAACAAAGAAAAGTTACTTTTCAACTTCACTGACCTATAAGATAAATGACATGTATAAGATAAATGGCCAAACTAAAGAATATAAATGCATAACCACGTCCTTGAAACGAGCACTTTTCTTTTCTTGGCAATGGATGTTTTACAGATGTAATGGACGCGCGCTCGACTCGCGCGCGACCTTGAATATTAAATAGAATAATGTTGTTGAATTATATCACTACAAAAGTGCAGCTTTCTTGCTTTTATAGTAAATAATATCTCTGTATCAAATGAGAAATCACGAAAGTACATTAATTCGGTGAATTTGGTATTTGTTCCATATACATTCTGTATAGAATTCATATAAATTATGAGAAATACATGTTTTAGTGAAAAAAAATGTGAAAACCCACTAAAGATCATGCGAAAAATAACTTATCCAAAAAATTATAATACTTTTAGTGAGTTATAAAGAACGGAAAAGCATCAGGGAAAAACATAAGCTATATTTTGCAAGCGGTTTTGTAATTTCTTACTAAAACATGTATATCCCACATCATCACAACTTTCAATGAAACCTAATAAGAGCAACTGAACATAATACACGGTTTACTAGTATTTAAAAAGATTTAGCAAGAGTAACTAAAGCTTGTACTAATTACAAGGACGTGAAACGTACTATTGCCAGTCAGGTGGGAGTTCCTCAAGCACCTTATATTCTTCAGCAAGAGATTTAATACAACCATCAGCACAGATTATGTGACAACCGTGATTTGAGCAGGTTAGTTTATACCTTTAAAAATGGCTAAGTGTTCATTTTGTATGTTTCTTGCGTGCTATATGTTCTATATGTATATTGAAGTGGGTTACTTATGTGCATGATGTCATTTAAGAGGTAAATGATTATCTTATTTTGTGTGCATATGAGTTTGATGTTAAGTATTTCATTTGTTCACGTGTGGTGATAATGGAAATGAAAGACGTGTTGCATGCAATGCTACGTCAATAGTTGGATAATTAAGTGTTAAGCGTTTATGGGAAATATGGCACTTTAGAAATGAAATGAGTGAGTGAAATATAGAAGTTTGTAGCAAACTATCTAAAAATAGAAAGTGGTTTGGTGAAATGAAAGTTATATTTATAAAGTTTAGTAAGTAGCGTTTAAGTAAACATGTTTAATCAAATTAGCTTAGGTTTTTATAAAAACTTAAGGTAATGAAGTAAATAAATAAATAAATAAATATATAAAAAAAATATATATGAGAAGGGGTGGCCGGTCCAAAATAAAAAAAAGTGTTTTAGTTAATCTAGGACTTGTTAAGTTAATTATCAAAAAACCCTATCGTAGTTTTAGTCTCACCTTGCCTCCCTCTTCTCCCCTTGCCGTCAACTCAACCCCAAGAAACATAGAGATCAAAATTTTGATCCAAGTATTCAAGTGTTAGATCGCGTAGAAGCAAGTGAGCGCTAGGTATTGATCTTGTCTTTGTTTAATTCTTTTTAAAAAGAAAAACATGTAACAATTAATTATGATAGATCTAGGGTTTCATAAAATTCAGAATATTAATGATATATTATGATGATGGAATGATTAGGGTTTAATTATGTTAGGATTATGAAAAAGACTCGGTCACCCCGTATATAATCTAGAATAGCATAGCTCGTTGTCTAATTGTAAGCGTATGACTAATAGTATTGGGTCGGGCCTTTAGCCCACTTGTAAGCCCATACTCAAGCCCATTGGGGCATAAACACTCATGTATATAAACCCCTTTCTAGCCATGGGAAGGGGTTGGTTGTTCATTTTATCACAAAGCTTTCATTTGGTTTTTCTCTCACTAGAAACCTCACTTTCTCTCTCTAGATAATTTGCCAACCTAATCATCCATGCTTGTGTTATGATATCCAATATACTACATACATGCATCAATTAAACCACTTAATCACAGCAATTAAAACATTTCAAAACCATTTGCATCATTTCCATCTTAATTTAATAACAATGTAAAAAGAGGGACTATGAAACTCACTTGATACACCGCTACTTCACAATATCTTTGAAATCAACTAAACACAAATAAAACCCATGTTACACGCGATTAGGCTAAATGCCCAAGATGATGTAACTATCAATT
>BQNB010049198.1:0-29198 GCA_026074375.1 Tanacetum coccineum
TGAACTGAAGATAAGGATGGGTGGAGATTATTTTGGGATGTTTATTTTTGAATTGTAACTAATCCTAAAAGATGGGTTGTTATCTTTGTAAAGGAATCCTTGTGTTCTATAAAAGGAGATCCTATGTTTAGAATAGAGATATACTTTTCAAGTGATAGAAATACTTAGAGAGAAAAATTGTAATAGCTTCAAGGTTTTTTGTAACCCCAGTACTACAAGAGTACTCGTATTATTCTAATAATATTGAAGCAGTTCGTTCATTGTTCATTGTTTGTTATGGTTATTATTGTTCCATTAACAAACATCTCTAGAGTATCAAAGTGTAGATTCCGCATACACTTTGGTATACATACAAAGTCTCAATCTTTGTTATTTTAGATTCTTCCAAGGTAACAAACACTTTACTACGTAAAGAATCGATCAAGGCGTGGGATCAACAATGATGATTAGAGATTAATTTTGGCTGATGATCTCAAGAAAGCTCAAGATCACATACAATGACAATCTTAAAGAAACGAGCTCAAGCTACAAGTCAAATATCACTACATAAAGATGCAAGACAAAAGATCAACTATTACACAAAAAAGACTCAAGATCAAGATAAGAAGCTTCAACGATTAATGATCAAGGTCACAAAGAGAGATCTCTATGATCACCCCTTAGGGGGAGATTGTTAGAAATACATAAAGTGTTGATCATTTATGAGATCTCAACAATCTCCCCTTAGGGGGAGATTTTTAGGAATTCAGTTTTTAGTGAAATGACAATCATTATCGATATTTTGAGCCTTTGTAATAGTTAGATAATATCATGTAATAGTTAGGAAGTTGACCGGGCCGGGTTATGGAAAGTCCAAGGAAAGCCCGGCCTAGCCCATCCCTTGTAACTATATAAACCCTCTCCACACATGGATAGGGTGTTGGTTGAATAATTTTTACAGACACATTTAGTGTGTTTTTCATATGTTTCTCCCTTCCACTTTCTCTCTAGCTTTCTCTCTCTAGTTTTATATTTGTGTGAAATTTAAGAACTTACAGATGCTATATGAGAAAACTAGTAAGACACGAACTTAGTGAAGTGACAATCATTATCGATATCACGAGCCTTTGTAATGGTTAGATAATATCATGTAATAGTTAGGAAGCTGACTGGGCCGAGTTATGGAAAGTCCAAGGAAAGCCCGGCCTAGCCCATCCCTTGTAACTATATAAACCCTCTCCACACATGGAGAGGGTGTTGGTTGTATAATTTTTACACACACGTTTAGTGTGTTTTTCATATGTTTCTCCCTTCTACTCTCTCTCTAGTTTTATATTTGTGTGAAATTTAAGAACTTACAGATGCTATATGAGAAAACTAGTAAGATATGGACTTGGTGGATTGAGAAAAAGTCTTCATCATGATATAAATGGAAACCAAAGACAAAAAATGATAATGTGTATACGAGTGTTAGCTTACCTTTAGAAAATGCTTGTAGGTTAACTAATGTCTCAAAACCATTAAACAAAATAGGATCTAATTTGTCCAACTCTCCATCATCTTCTAACTATTTTGTAGATCTTACAAATCATCCTATTCATCGTCGACTCTGGATGTACAAAGCACATGACGGGAAACCTCAAGTTGCTATGTAATTTCGTTGAGAAATATTTGGGTACGATACGGTTCGGCAATGATCAATTTGCATCGATTCTTGGATACAAGGATTTGGTTGAAGGGAATGTCATGATTTAAAGGGTATATTACGTAGAAGGTCTTAATCACAATCTATTTTCTATTGGTCAATTATGTGATGTAGATTTGGAGGTTGCATTCATAAACCAATATGCTTTGTTAGAGATCTACAAGGAAACGACCTACTTACAGGTACTCGTGGATCTGATCTCTACATAATAGCTCTTCAGGAATCATCTTCACCAACTCCAATCTGTTTCATGGCAAAAGCTTCACCAACTCAATCATGGTTATGGCATTGTCTTCTTTCTTATCTTAACTTTGACACCATCAACATGCTTTCTAAGAATGACATTGTGAATGGTCTACTAAAGTTGAACTATGTAAAATGTTGATCCCAATTTAATAGATCGAATTCCTTAAGCTTTTATAAGGATTAGTTATATTAGATAAATCTAACACAACTATAGTAGAAACTGTGTTTGAGTGTATTAAAGATTATGCAGAATCTAATCTTTAATATAAAGAAGAATTCTTAATGAAACAGTAAAACTAAGAACATATAATTCAACAAACAATAAAGCTCCAATATTATTAAGCAAATAATATGAATACTCTTACAGTATTAGGGTTACAAAACCTTGAAGCTAAGAATAATTATGAGATGAGATACATCAAACTCTATGCCCTAGGACCTCCTTTTGTACACCAAGGAGTCCTAAACGGCTTACAATACTTTCGTAAGTAATCATAACCTTCTAAACAAATAACTTATACATATCTTTTACTAAAATATCTCATACAAATCCCATAAGCAGTACTAACTAACTCAGCAGTACTAACTTCTTCACTAGCAGCATTAACTCCTTCAGTAGCATTAACTATGTACTAACAGTAGTAACTTTACACTAGTAGTACTAACTACTTAGACTATTTTCTAGTCTTTATCTCTGTGCAGTCTTAACTTCCACTAGTAGTAGTAACTTTACACTAGCAGTATTAACTTCATCAGGACAGTCTTAACTTTGTACTCACAGTTGTAACTTCACCAGCAGTATTAAACACTTAGAATAATTTTCATTGAAATTCTCCAGCAGCACTAACTTTGACTGAGCAGCATTAACATCAATAAGAGCAGCAGTAATCCAAACAGCATCAATAAGGCTTTTAATCCCAACAATCCTCCCCTAAACTTGATATTTATCTCCAAAATCATCAAGTTTCTTCATTAAAAGCTTCATTAATCACCAGGAGGATGCTTCCAAACACTTTTCTTAAGCTGTTTTGTGAGAAGTTTAAGAAGCTGATATGCCATTTCACTAAGATGATCACATTGAAGCTTCTTGTTTAACATATCAGTAATTGTAGCAGGTGTAAGGGGATATCTCTTGTCTACCAGCATGCGAATGTGCATATGTTACATCCTTAAGGAATGTACTCCACATGAGTAATATAGCTTCCAATCCAACACTCTGTAATCCTGTTAATTCCTCCAGACTTTGTCTTTAACATGTGGTTCAAACATTGTCTTCAAATCTCCCTATAGAATCAAATCTAAGTCCTCCACTGGTCTTGTTTATCCATATTTAGCTTTTACCAATTTCCATAGAGTTTCAAAATCTTCCCTGTTAAAGTTTTTAAGCATATGACTGAAGACTAAGTACATCTTTAAACTTCCATCAGCTCTGATTATCTGGTAATAGTTTTTCTTTCCTTCTTTATGAATCTTCTAGTTAACAATGGCTAAAGGCTTAGTAGCTAAAGGTATAGCATTAATTGATACCTCATCTTCATCTGGAATAACTTCCATTAGACTTTGAAGCTCTGTTGTGTCTTTATCCTCATCCACCTTCTACTTCTTAGTACTTTCTTATTCTAGCCCATCTCCTGCTCTCTTTGAACTACCTTCCACCAAGTCTGTTCTGAAGTCAACAAATGTATTCACCCTCTTGAAAGCTCTGTCAAACACCTTTTGATTAGAATCAAAAGATTTGTTTTTCAAGTCTTTGGGTTTCTTTCCTTCCATATTCTTTAGGTAAGTACACATGATTTTTCTTTGTTAAGCTTGAGTTGGTGGTTTGTTCCTCTTCTCTTCTGCTCTTTTAGCTGCAAAGTGATTTCTTTTTTGCTCCAAGAGTTGTTGAAATAATTTTACCTTTTCTTCAACTGACAACCCTTCTTGCTCTTCTGCTTGCAGTCTTTGAGCCAATTCATGATCAGCCTCAATCTTAGCCTGAATATCATCTCATTCTTCAGTCAAGGCAACAATGGCTTCATCCTTTTCCCTTGCAAGTCTCTCCTATTCATCAAACTCAGCTTGTAATCTTTTAGATGTTTGTTCATCAAAACTGATTTGATCTTTCTTCTTCAAAGGCTTCACAGGTTCTTATACCATTATTCCTTTGCGTTTGTCTTGAACTTTTGCCTGTGATGGTTGTTGTGAAGATATTGTTCTTGTTGTTGTAGGTGTACCCAGCTTAGTAATAATAATTCCTTTCCGTGGAGTTGGAATTATAGCAGTTGTTGTTGTAGCAGCACTAACCTTTGTTGAAACATTGGCAGCACTAACTGGTACACTACTTGGCTCTTCAATAACATTGGCTTTTACCTTAGGTTTACACTTTTTAAAGCAGCAAGTGCTTGAGCCAAAGTAACTTCATCAACAATTAAATTCACATCTTTAGTAGCAACATTTGCTTGTTATGCTAACACCTCATCACCAGTCAAGGTATTTACATCAAACATATCAACATCATCTTAATCATTAACCAGGGTAATGTCTTCATCAGCATCAATAGCATTAATCCTCCTCTCCTGTTTGGATGCATCCTCACCCAAAACTTCTTTATCTCTAAAGGATTCTACCCTAGCACTTAAACAAACCTTGTATAGTCTTTTAAGCCCATGAGTTCTTGACCTCTTCTTCTTCTCAAGCCTCTTGACCCTCCTTTTCAAACTGTCAATCTCATTAGCTTGAGTGGTCTTTGGTGTCTCCAAATCAATAACTCTTGTTTGTAAATTGATACATAATTCCATCAATTCTTTAAGTTTCAGACTATCCTCACCACTTCGAAGTGTGTTACCTCTTGCTAGCAGTGGATCATTGGAAAGTTTAGATATATTCTCAAACCTAGTTTGATCAATTGTATCCCCTATGGTTTCTTGGCACCTAGGACCACCACATGAAGTAGTTCCTTGGGAACCAGCTTCATTAGGTGTTTCCTTAGATCAGGTCTTATTTATGTTACCACTGTCCTGCTCTGCTTCTAAGCTAGAAGCAATAGTGGTAGCCCTCACCAAACTACCCTCTCCTTATGGACAACCTTATTTGCTACATGTTTAGTAGGACCACTAGACTAAGGTATCTGAGTGCCCTTTCTCTTAGGCTTCCTAGGTTTTTATTTCTTTTGAGGTTGAGATGTTGATGGTTGAATAAAAGTGGGTTTGTGATGGGGTTCAATAGGATTTACTGAACCTTCACCCAAATCTGCTTGATCTTGTACCACCATTATTTGGAATAATGGTGTTTCCCTTCTAGAAAAACCTTTCCCTACCCTTCTCATATTCCCAAATATCTTCTTAGTGTGAGAGGGTGCAATGTAAATTCTCTTGTGAGTTGGCATCCCTTCAAGTTGTTGATTGACAAATACTTGTACAAACCTTGGATACATCAAGAATTTATCAGACACATTCTCCAGGTTTTTAACCATACTTTCAAAAATGTACTTTGAAAAGTTAAACTTCTGGTTTGTAGCTAAACAGATGATTGCAGATGCCATAGCGCTACTAAACTCATTCCATGCAGTAGTCTTTGAACTTTGACATTGTAAAATCGTATGAATGGGGAATTTCCATTGTTGGGAGAAGAATGCTTTATAGAAAGTGAGTTTTTGTAAAACTTGCTCATACCCCATTAATGCAAGTTGTTCAAAGATGGTAGCATTTGGTAGACAATCAACACCTTCAGCATCTTCTAGTTGAAGATCTCTTCTAACAATCGACTCAATGATGACGATCTTCTTTCCATCCACTATGGCATGTAATTGTACTTCCCCATTGATAGTTTTAACTTTGACAGTAGACCAAAACTGTTATATGAACGAAATGTATATAGTAGGATTGATCGTTATTATATATCTTATAGGGTTTGCATTCAAAAATCCACAATTTGTTCAAACCCTTCACTTTCTGCGGGTTTAGACAAAAACGCTGAAAGAAACAAAGAATCATAGATCCGGTGGTCTTGGTAACTCAAAGATGGAGATAGTCATGTTTAGAGAGAGAAAGTAGAGGGAGAAACTTGTGTGTGTAAAATGTAATAAAAGTAAAATGATACAAAAGCCTCAACCCCTCTATGGAAGCCATAAAGGGGTATTTATACCACCACACATTACATAAGAATCCTATATTGACTATACTAGTCCCTGTGTATGGTGATATGGTAAACTATAGTAATTCCATAAATGTCGTCAAGTAAAGTGAATTCCTAACAATCTTCCCCCATGGGACGATATACAAAATTACTTACAATATTTTCCTAACAAGTACATAATGATTAAGAACAAGAACTTCTGTGAAGCTTCCGATGCTGATGATGTCTTCTATGGTATTTTACTTCAAGTCTGCACCCCAACAAATCATCTTTGTAGTACCTTGTAGGAGAAATATTGTAATAGGCACGAACTAAGTAACCCATACACTTCTGGTTAAGGAGAAGCTTTTGAATTAGCTTCCCCCTAATTCATGCCACATATTCTTCATTTAGAAGTTTTCAAAGCTTCCCCCAAACTAGCAATCCTCTCTTGAGCAGTTTCAAAGCTTTCTTACAAGCTTAGAATAATTAAGTGCACAGCGGAATTAGTAGGATACCACATCAAATATTACTGCTTCTTTAAGAATAAGCTTAGTGATTGATCATTTAGGGAAAACATTAACAGGATCAGCAACGTATCTTCTCACGCTTGAATAATTATTCTCACAATACTTCCCCCTGGAAATTCAAATAATGCACACTACCTTTCACAAGATATCACTTCCCTCATGCGGTTGAAGAAATGCACCCAAAACCCATAAGTTATAGCTCTGATTATATTTGCAGTTATGACATTAGTCTTCCTGGCATTGCCTAACGAAAAGATTTTTAAGAAAGATGACTTACACAAGCTTTTAAGAAGAAGAAAGGCAAAGGCGGCTCAAGGTTATGTCTTCCTTCCCCCTTGCTGGTTTCGATACCTCGGAATCAGCAAAACCTTGTACGCATATATACTTGAATACTTGTGTGAGGAATAAATTAGCTTAAATCTGTCCCATGAGAATCAATTGCTGATCAGATCTCTACTCATAAACTCTCTCTGACTATCTTTTAACCAATCGTTTTGTATGATATTTGAAGTGACCATTGATGGAGTAAACCCGATATACCAAACTTGAAATTGAAGTAGAATTCCCCGTACTTGTGACTTAAGCTTGCACTTTTGTTGGATGAAATGGTGTAGAGAATTTGTGCTCCATTAAAATATCTAAGTATTCAATACTTATCCCTTTCACGAAGTCAAAATCGTAGCACCAGAGTCAATTAAGTCCCAGAAATGCACTTTTATTCCTCCATGATTATGAAGAAATAAATTGCCACACCAAAGTCAATTAAGTCCCGCATGGACAAATCTCTCCCACTAGACAAAGTATGAGAATTTCATCACCGCTTGTAATTATCCACATCGACTTCAACGTGTGACACTGAGTACTACAATGTAACTCCTTTAAGTGATAGTTATCCAGGTTTTTAACCATCCACCCTGACTGCTGGTAACTAGATAACCCAAGTCTTCATCCAAAATCTTAAGTTCGAGCAAGTTATCATTGAAAGTCATGCATCCAACCTACCCCGACTTCAAGATAAAATAAGTAAACGCCTTTGTGAAATCCAACTTCAATCACAAATAAGTGATACCCGATCAACTCCGTAGTTACTTAGAAAAAAATTAACTCCAAATCTAGCCATTAAGTTCCATGATTCGTTATAAAAATTGATCCCGGTCTCGTCACATTTTCATTTTACCAAATACCACTTAATGTAACAAAATCAACAAATAGATAGCCGTGTAGTGCATTAATTCTTAAAAGAATTTGCATGATAAGTGTTAGCTTTAATTTTGTTGTGCTCAAAACAAGCATAAGGTCTGGCCCAGGTATAACATTAGTAAAAACAATAAGCTCGGCCCAACCTTTGATCCTTACACAGCTATCAGCAAATCACTCGGCCCATTTTTTATTTGGATAAGGCCTTAATGAGATCCAGTAAGCAAACAACCTTAACTATTAGGGTTATATAATGCAAGTGATAAACACATAACCCTATTTTAACTCATCACAAAAATTACGCCTCTTTTTCTCCTGTCTCTCAAACACAGCCAACAACTTAAATCAGATCACCCTTATCACTCCAAAGTTTCAACACAAAACATCCAAACTTATAACTTCTTACACATAAAAGCCCAACACTTTACATCGAATCACACTTAAACAAAAATATGTTCATCCACAATTGAAGACCAGTTGTTTTCCATTACAGACACACGAAGCCACATTAAGTAACTCGAACTAAGAATCACACGAGGTAATCAAATCTGTTTGATTTGGCTTCAAGATCTTGAATGAAGGTCTTAGGTAGGTTTATGCATTTCTTATTTGTTTGTGAGTCTTGAATCGAAACAAAGAAAATATTATAACCCAAGTGTTATGAGTATTTTCTTTTATTTTGAATATTAAAGATGGACAAATCTAGGATGATTATTATTGAAACCTAAAGAATCTTTAAAAGATTTCTAACAGTGGTTGACTAAATCTAAGATCTTGATGTTTTGTTTTGGACTCTAAGTGTTTGGAGATAGGATAATAGATAGGTATGGTTTTGACGTAATATGAGGAGGAGGGGATTTAAGATATAGTTGGTTTTGGATTTGTTGTTAATGAAGCTGTTGTAATTGATGTTGTAGATGTGGTTTTGGTTTAACAGTCTTTACTTAAATTTCATTCTTCATTTCTGTTTGGTTTTGACTCGGGACAAACTCAGTTTGACTCACTTGAGTTGACCCGGGTCAACTCGGTAAATACCGAGTTGACTCGGTTGGGTATGGGTGCATACTTCACCTGTTGTGAATCATGGGTGTATACTTCGCTTGTTGTGAATCTTTGGCAGTGGTATAATTCACCCAAGTTTGGCGGTATAATTCGCCCCAAGGGCCTACGTATAATTCGCCCTAATGGCTACGTATAACTCGCTTGTATAATCCCAACAGGTGCGTATAACTTGCCTAACAGGTGCGTATAACTCGCCTGTCACTTTCAGTGGTCCCCAAAAAAACAAAACCCAGATCCAGAATTTTCAGATCTGTGTTTTCCTTCTTCTTTTTCATAAAATTTTAGATCTGAGTTTTTCTTACAAAATCATTTAAAAAAACCAGACATACTAAGCTTCAAAAATAAGCAGATATACAATGAAATAAGCCAAGAAACCCATACGAATAAGCCCAGAAAAATGACGACATAAGCTTGAACACCCAAACAAGAACAAAAAAATAAGCTCAAAATAAGTTGTTCTACACCACGAACACCCTAAACAAGCACACAACAAACATGAAAGAAAAGACTTTCAGCTGTGGTTTTTTATGACCAAATAAGACAAGAGGAAAAAAAAACTAAAATAAGCTTAAAATAAGCTATCAAAATGAGAAAACAAATCCAAATACATAACTGTGACAAACTATGCCATATCTTAGAGAAACAACCGAGACCAACCAGACATAAATAAACCCGACCCAAGAGTGTGTAGCCATGACTCTTGATACCAATTGAAAGAAACAAAGAATCATAGATCCAGTGGTCTTGGTAACTCAAAGATGGAGATAGTCATGTTTAGAGAGAGAAAGCAGAGGGAGAAACTTGTGTGTGTAAAATGTAATAAAAGTAAAATGATACAAAAGCCTCAACCCCTTTATGGAAGCCATAGAGGGGTATTTATACCACCACACATTACATAATGTTAGGATTTATAGATTTGATGAGACAAAAGAACAAAAGAATGAAACAAGAGGGACTAATTAAGCATTATGGAATTCTACAAAAGATGGAGGATTCTACAAGATATGATAAATTAGGAAACATCTTTAATAGAATTATTAGCATTAATCAACATTAATGCTATTATTAGGAAACATCTTTAATAGCATTAATGGCATTAATCAACATTAATGCTATTAAATCTTCCTAATCAACAATTCAATCAACATTAATAGTATTAATCTCTAAGTTGTAACTTATCTTCAATCAGCATTAACTTGGTCTTTATCTTTTTAAGCAAGTCTTCAATGTTGATCTTGTTTCCTTCTTTATCGTTTTAAAGAAACTCTAAAAACCCTAATTTTCAAGAAATCGTGTGGTGAAAGTTTTATGGGGTTTGAAGATTCAGTGCTATAATGATGATTATAATCATCCTCTCTACCTATTTGGGTATGCAATACGATTGGTAAGCTTTGTTACTATTTATTTGGGTTTCTTTTTTATCCGTTGTGCTCTAACTGATCAAACCCGAGATAATTAGGGTTCGTATATTTTTCGGATCTGATGTGGTGTATACACGGCTTGGTATGAATTCATTCAAACTCTTTTAGGGTTTTCTTGATAAGCCATGATTGTATAAAGTTGGGGTTTGCACTAATGGTATCTATGGTGGTCATGATTTGGAAGAGAAGGAGGTTAATATTATTCTTGATCATTATCGTGTTTAAATCAGAAGACATGGAAACTTTCAAAGGCAATGATCTAGATCAGCTGGTATACAACGTTACTACTGTTGGATTTGTATACAAAGTTAATGCTGTTAAAGAAGATTAATGCTGCTTGGATATAGTTTCTGCTGTTTGTTTAAATTAGTGCTGCTCGACTCAGTTAATGCTGCTAGGGCTCAAGTACTACTTAATGCTGTCAAGGATGGTTAATGCTGCTAATGTACTTTGTGCTGCCTAGTATGGAAGAACAGTAGTAAGTCATGAGTTAATACTGCAAGGTATAAAAGCAGTTACTACTGTTATTATTGTTGGTTAATACTGCTAGCATTAAAAAGCAGTTACTACTGCTTGTGGTAAAAGCAGTTAGTTACTACTGCTTGGGATTAAAAAGTTAATACTGCTTCATGATATTAATACTGCTATTGAATTTAAGCAGTTAATACTGCTCGGGTTCAATAAAATTAATACTGCTTCCTATGTTAATACTGTTTGGGTTAAAGGAAGTTAGTACTGCTAGAAGCAATTACAACTGCTAGCCTTGTCCGATAAAAGAAGTTAGTACTGCTAGCTTTGACAGATATCGGATAACACACACATAAGATTTTTGGTTTTTGGTTCTTAACTGATTTAAAGGCTCGTATTTTATTGGTTTAATTGATTACGAAGAAGGTTGTTTATGACTTATTTGAAGATGAAGTAGATTTTTCAGATGCGTGTTCTTATTATATCTTTTGGTCTTGGAGATAACTTGTTTGGTTATATACGGTTTATGATGAAGACTTGATAAAACTAGTTTTTACCTGATGTAAGGAGATACATTGTAGTACTCACAGGTATTTACTATCACATGGCTCAGTGACTCATGTATAGGCATGCAGATTTATCAAGAGATCGAGGTCTACTCATAAAACAAGAATGAAGGATTATGAGTCTCATCATATAAATAGTGCAAGACATAAGATTACAAGTTTTGGTTATTCTAACTTAGCAACCAAATTGTTTAGATACTTAGTTTTTCTTCATCATAATCATTACAAAAAGCCTACAGAATTTGAAGAATCAAGAGATGGTTAACATATTGGTTTCAGGGGAAGCTTAATTGACAAAGTGTTTAACCATCAGGATATGTTCATGCACAAATTCAGGGAAAGGTCATTACTACTGCTACATCATTATTACTACTGCTAGTTTAAAATTTCTACTGCTTGAATTCATTATTCTTATTATGCGTCATGGAGGGTAATTTGAGACATTGGAAAGTTTGGATTAGAAGTTTTGATATATGGTTTGTAGTTGTGAAGATCAAAGTTGCATATGTTCCCTATTGAATTATGACAAAAAGGGGAAGAGGTTACAGAGATGAAAGCAATGTATAGACCCTGTGGTGGCATGGCATGGAGTACATAACTTAAGGGGAAGATCTTAAGTTAAAGGGAAGCAGTTTTTACAAGAAAGATTGTTTCTTCATAAATTCCATTGATCGTCAACTTCAGGAATTCGTGCAAAAACATTGTTTGTTTTGTCATCATCAAATAGGGGAAGATTGTTAGGATTTATAGATTTGATGAGACAAAAGAACAAAAGAATGAAACAAGAGGGACTAATTAAGCATTATGGAATTCTACAAAAGATGGAGGATTCTACAAGATATGATAAAGAAGGAAACAAGATCAACATTGAAGACTTGCTTAAAAAGATAAAGACCAAGTTAATGCTGATTAAAAGCAAACGCGTAAAACCCTAAAAATAAATTGTGAATTACATAATGTCATATAATGACCTAAAACACAAGGTGTTATACACATTATCCAAGTTCTTCACCATACTTTCAAAAATGTATTTAGAAAAGTTAAACTTCTAGTTTGTAGCTAAACAGATGATTGCAGATGCCATAGTGCTACTAAACTCATGACATGCAGTAGGCTTTGAACTTAGACATTGTAAAATTGTATGAATGAGTAATTTCCATTGTTGGGAAAAGAATGCCTTATAGAAAGTAAGCTTTTGTGAAATTTTCTCGTACCCCATCAGTGTAAGCTGTTCAAAGATGGTAGAATTGGGTAGACAATCAACACCTTCAGCATCTTCTAGTTGAAGATCTTTTCTCACAGTTAATTCAGTTATGATTATCTTCTTCCATCTACTAGGGCTTGTAACTGTACTTCCCCATTGACAGTTTTGACCTTGACAGTAGCCCATAATTTTTCAATGCACGAAGTATATATAGTGGGATTGATCGTTAGTGCATATCTTATAGGGTTTGCATTTAGAAAATCCATAATTTGTTTAAACCCTTTACTTTTTGCGTGTTTATACAAAAATGTGACTATATTGTGAGTATCTGCAAACTTTAGATTCACCATTTGTGTTGGGTTTTGATGATGGATGATAAAATTGAGTTAGGGTTTATGATTAGAGAGTATTTGAAAGAGTGAAATCGATTAAATGATTGATTGAAACCCTTAATCGAAGTATTTATGAAAATACCCTCAACAACATTAACTTTCGCCCAGCAGTAGTAACCCAGCAGTAGTAAGTTATGCCTAGCAGCATTAACTTTCACCAGCAGTAGTAAGTTATGCCTAGCAGCATTAACTTTTACCAGCAGTATTAAGTTTATGCCTAGCAGCATTAACTTTTACCAGCAGTATTAAGTTTATGCCTAGCAGCATTAACTTTGAGTTACCAGCATTAACTCCAATTCCAGTCCAAACACTCTGTCTGTTTTTAATATATTCAACTCTCTTTCTGTTTTTCAACTCACAAATTCTCTCAATTCTTTTACTCACCAAATCACTCTGTCTGTTTTTATTCCACACAGCTCTCTTTCTGTTTTTATTCTCACCAACTCTCTCAATTCTTTTACTCACCAAAACTCTCTGTCTATTTTCTCTAATAACCAGCTTTTCCATCATCAATCTAACACTTTTCTTTGCTTTTTCTGCAAAATGTTAGTCCAAAAACCAAGAAAACACAACCCATAGCAATTCACAATTATCACAGTATTAATTACACTTAACAGTATTAAGTATAACTAACAGTAGAAACTCAGCAGTATTAAGTATAACTAGCAGCACTAATTATACTTAACAGCAGAAACTTTTAATGACATGAATAACAGTACTAATTCATACAAAACTCTACAAAAACATAAAGAGATAAAAGACTTTAAGGATTTAGCATTCCAATACTAGCAATCAAATATTGAAATCTACTTACATCAAAAGCTTTTGTAAGCAAATCTGCAACATTCTTGTCAGTATGGATTTTGACCATTTGAATCAATTTCTTTTCATTGCAATCTCTAATAAAATGATGTCTAATCTCTATATGCTTTGTTTTTTAATGAAAAACAGGATTTTTAATTATGCAAATAGTACTGTTATTATCAATAAAGATCTTGGTATGCATAAAATTGTACCCATAATCAAGTAGTTGATTCTGAATCCAAAGCACTTGTCCACAACAACTTGAAGCAGCCACATATTCAGCTTCTGTTGTGGAATTTGCAACCATTGTCTGTTTCTTGCACTGCCATGATATTAATCTACTTCCAAAGAATTGACAACCTCCTATTGTAGATTTCATATCTAAGCTTGCTCCAGCATAATCACTATCAGCGTATGCTACCAGATCAAAAAGAGAATCTTTTAGATAGCAAAGGCCTAATTTTGGTTAACCTTTTAAGTACCTAAAAATCATTTTCACAGCATGAAGATATGAAACCTTTGGATTGACTTGGTATCTAGCATAAGCACACACTACAAACATGATGTCAGGTCTTGAAGATGTAAGATACATCAATGAACCAATCATTGACATATATATATGAACATCCACTTCTTCACCATCTTCATCCTTGAGCAGAGGCTTTTGAGTTTCCATTGGTGTGCTTGCAGTCTTGACTTCTATAAACCCAAATTTCTTTAAAATTTCAGCAACATATTTATCTTGACTAATAAATATCCCATCCTTCTTTTGCTGCACTTGTAATCCCAAGAAGAATGTAAGTTCTCCCATAGAACTCATTTGGAATTTCTCATGCATTAACTTCTCAAATGCAAGACATAGCTCCTTCTTTGTTGAACCAAAGATGATATCATCCACATAAACTTAGACCCATAAAATATCACCTTTGTACCTTTTGATGAATAAGGTTTTGTTGATTTTTTCTCTTTGAAACTCATTTTCTAAGAGATATGTTGACAAGGTTTCATACCAAGCTCTAGGAGCTTGATGTAGTCCATACAATGCTTTTTCAACCTTATATACTCTATCAGGAAAGTCTGGATCTTTAAATCCTGGTGGTTGACATACATATACTTCTTCTTCAATCATCCCATAGAGAAAAGCCCTTTTCATATCCATTTGATACACCGCAAAATCTTTAAATGAAGCATAAGCTAAAAATAGCCTAATTGCTTTGATTCTTGCAACAGGGGCAAAGACTTCATCATAGTCAATCCCTTCTTCTTGTGTGTACCCTTAAGCAACCAATCTTGCTTTATTTCTTATCATAATTCCCCTTTCATCGTTTTTATTCCTAAAAACCCATTTAGTGCCTATAGCCCTTTTTCTATATGGTAAATCCACTAAAGTCCAAACTTCTTGAAACTTAAATTGTAGAAGCTCTTCTTGCATAGCCTCTATCCAGCTTGGATCCTTCAATGCATGAATTATCTTTTTGGGTTCTTTCTGTGATAAAAAGCAAGCAAACAAGCAGTTTTGAAGGTCTTTATGGGTTATTCTTTGTTAAATAGTACTATCAAATCCATGTTTCTCCAAATTCTTTGACATCCTTCTTTTTTGTGTAGATGATTGCAAATCTTCAATTGATCAAGAGGATGATCTTTATGAATTCTTGTAGTTAGAATAGGACCGACTTGGATTGTTATATCCAAATTGTTCATGTCAGCCTTTGCACCATCATCTTCATCATTATTTGAGTAGTCAAATATGCTAACATCTTCCAAAGTAGGCATATTTGGATCAAATGGAAGTTGAATGCTTATTTTTCCACCAACAGCATTAACTTCAATTGTGCCAGCAACATTAACATTGTTAGTGCTATTAACATTATCTTCCTTCTCTTGATCATTACATTCACTATCTTTTCTTGGATCTTCATCAACCTTCTTTTCATCATCAATTGAAGGTTTGGATCTATCATCCTGAGAACTTTTTGGATTTTGAGAAAATGGTGGATCAGCAGTCCATAATGGTAGTAAAATGTAATTTTTGACAGGTTATGTCTCCTTTCCAGTTTGACCTGCATTATCACTTGCTTTTGTACCTACAAAACCATTAGACTGTGTACATGCAACAATTGGCTCATAATTCATTGTTCTTGTTAGTGCATCAATATCAAATAGCCAATCTGGTCTACTACCTACAACATTAGGTGTATTCTCACTAAACCTAATATGTAAGTTTTCTTCCACTATCCTTGTTTTACTATGAATACTCTAAAGGCTTTACTATTCAAAGAGTATCCAACAAAGAAACCTTTATCAGCCTTACCATCAAATTTGCCTAAGTGATCTATGGTATTGAGAATGGTAACAGGACACCCAAATGGTCTCATAAAACTTAAAGTTGGTGTTCTACCATGAAAAAGTTCATATGGGGTCTTGTTATGAGGCTTAACTACTAACACTCTATTTTGCACATAGCAAGCAGTATTAACTGCTTCTGCCCAAAAAGTAGTTGGCAACTTAGAATCAGCTAGCATAGTCCTAGCAGCCTCAATTAGTGTCCTATTCCTCCTCTCAGCAACTCCATTTTGTTGAGGAGTTCTAGCTACACTAAATTGTCTCAAAATACCCTTCATCTCACAAAACTGATTCATTTCTCTGTTTTTGAATTCAGTTCCATTATCACATCTAATCACCTTAACCTTGTGATCTACTAGATTTTCTATCCTAGTTATAAAGGACTTAAGAATGCCACTAGTCTCATCCTTAGTAGCTAGAAAGAAAACCCATGTAAACCTACTGTAATCATCTGTGACAACTAGGCAATACATTTTCTTCTTAAGGCTTTTTACAAATGTTGGACCAAACAAGTCCATATGCAACAAATATAAAGGAAGACTGATTGAGTTCTCTGTTTTGGACTTACAAGAGGCTCTGTGTTGCTTTCCCTTTTGACAAGCAACACAGGTTTGATCATTTTTAAAAAGTTTGGAAGGTAAACCTCTTACAAGATTTCCCTTAACCAATTTATTCATGGTTTTAAAATTTAAGTGACCTAGCCTTCTATGCCAAAGTTTAGATTCATCAGATGTGGCTTTTTCAAAAAGGCAAGTTAAACCTCCTTTAAGAACTATGTTCTTTAAATCAACACTATACATATTGTTTTTTCTAGGAACTCTAAGTAAAACTTGACTTTCATCAATTAACTTAAAGTTTGGAGATAAAACAATACATTCAGTGTCATTAAAAAGAACACTATTCTTTTTATCACACATTTGTTAAACAATAAAGAGATTAAACTTTTAACTCTCTCATAAAATACATATTTTTAAAATCTAGATTACCAGATTTAATGGTACATTTTCTTGTGATTTTCCCTTCTTTGGGGTTCCCTCTAAAAGCAACATATCATTCGTCTATCTCTTTATAGTTTGTAAGATAGGACATGTTCCTAGTCATGTGCCTTGAGCATCCACTATCAATCACTCCTTGATCCTATAGATCCATTTATGGATTGCCCTGCACATTAGATAAGAAAATCAGTTTCTTTTGGGGACCCAAGCCATCATTGACTTGGATCTGCCTTGTGCATCAACATAATCAAACTTATTTAGGGTGATTGATGCACTGTTGTGTTTAGAAACATGGTCTAAAACTTTAGTCTTTAGTTTCCAAAACATTAACATTATTTTCCTTAACAACATTAACTACTGCTTTTGGCCTAACATTATTAACATTTATACCCCTAACAATATTAACCCTTTGATTAATATTACTGTTTTTAAATGTCGTGTTCTTATGAATGGGCCTCTTAACAATTGAATGTGCTGTTTTAGAAAGATATGACATTGGTCTAGCAGCATTCAATGTTGTTATTGAGTGAGCAGTATTAACTTGTCTAGCAGTATTAACTGATACTAAACCAGACTTCATTAGTACTGCTCTTGGAACCATGTTCTTTTTAGCACAGGGGTGAGTCTTTTTAGCAAAGTTTTGATGATTCACCCTTTGAGCATTGTTCCAAACCAGTTTTACCATCCTTTGATTTTGAAACTGTTTTTGATGGTAATTGCAATCAAACTGCAAATGATCAAATCTTCTACATACATAACATGTCTTATTAAACATTTCAAAATTGCTTCCTAGTTTTTGAGACATCATATTGTTCCAATTTCTTTGATTGCCTCTTGGACTGTGAGTGTTTTGCCTATGTTTCTCAACTTGTTTAACAGTTTTCCTAGCAGTTTTCTCTTGTTGCTTAGGTTTGACAAACTCTTTCTTAGCAATACTAGGCTTAACTATTTTCTTCTCAGTTTTAGTTTGAGACACATTTTCTTCCTCACTATCTGACACCCATTCTTCAATAATTAGGGCATCATCATTCTTCCTAACTTCCTTAGGCTCTTCTTCACTAGACTTAGCTTTACTGTTCTCAACTACATGCTTATTAACAAACTCATCTAAACCAGTAAAAGACAAGTCAGGTGTTGGAGGCATGAAATTTCCTGTGTAGGGAGGTGGAACTGCATTATAGCCTAAACCTTTCTTGCAATTGTCAACTATCTGACACTCTATGATCTTGTTTAAACTTTTAGATGCATTTTCAAATTTGTCTACATTAAATTGAATGCCATCTTTTTCTTTTTGAACTATTTCAAGCTTCTTCCTAAGCTCTCCAATAGTTATTTCTCCTACTTGAATATCCCATTTTAAGCCATTAATTTTTTCTACATAAACAGACTCATTCTTTTTATAAAATTCAAGTTTTTCTTCCACTGACTCTAAACCTGTTTTATAACCTAGAACCATTAACTCAGATTTCTTAAAATCTTTTAATAGTTGATCATATTGAGATTTAAGAAGTTTAACAGTTTCCAAACAAGATTTAGAACAAGTAGAATCATTGGATACCTCTGAGTCAGAACTTGAAGATGAGTAAGCCATGAGTGCATAATTAGGCCCTTCCTCTGCCTGATCACTCCAGTCATATCCACCAAGACCATCACATGACACCAAAGCTGTGGAAGTAGTTGTTTCCACAGGCACACTCCTTCTTGAGCTTTCCTTGTTCTTGTTGTCTTGATTTCTTAGAGCTCTACATTAGATCTTCATAAACATGGCTGATACCTAAAGGTATCAGCCGATAGTCATTGTAAAAATACACATGGTTTAATATATGAACGATTAAAATAAATAAACCTTAATCGAACGTGTATTCGGTTATGCAAAGATTAAAAGAGTTTTCCTATGATCTTGAGGCTCTTTTATGACCTTCTAGGCTCCTTTATTTGTCTATTGGTCGACTTGGTGGTTTAGGGATTCACTTGCATACATAAACTAAGTTTAGGATCGTCTATTTATAGAGTCTGGAAACTCGTCGATATGCCGTATCGAGCAATGTGAGATACAACGTATTGGGGATTTCCTGGAGTAAGGACCATGTTTGATATCTTCCAGAATATTCACCTTCTATATCTTGAATACGGCGTATTGATGTCTCCTGGATACGGCGTATTGGGTCTCTAATCCTTCGTGGTTATTTATGAAGTGTAGGCATGGATACACCGTATCTTCATGATCGATACGGCGTATTGAGGTAAAACCAGTTAATTCTTCTTCGTTGACCAAAGTATTATATACGGCGTATCATTGATGTGGATACGGCGTATTCTTCAAAGTCAGGCAATGGTCTTTTGATTCGTCAAAGTCTTGGAAACGTCATATAGGTCTAGAATAATATGGTGTATTGGCTATCAGATCAGTAGACTTTCCCGAACTCTTTATTTAAGCTCCAAAATGCATGCCTTTTAGTTAATCTTCACCAACTACTCCATAATTACTGCAATTCTCAAATACAAATGATTAAGTAACAATTCCTTGCAAAAATTATACAAAATGGGTTAATTGCATGGGATAAATGATGCTATAAAATAAACGTTATTTGATGTCATCAACAATTCCTCTTCAAATGCTCCTCAGACTAACATATATAACACCTGAGTCTGCTGCTTCTTCCCTGTGACTTTGACCACTCATTATTTGTATTCCTGATTGAAAACCCTTTACTATATATAAATCTAAGTAAATATATAAATATATAATAGAAATCCAAAAAACTCTCATATAGAAAACCGGGAGTATGAATTCCATCCCCAATGAGGAATGCAATTAAAAGTCAAGAGTCGTTTTGAGAATCGATGCTTGAATGGAACAAGATTGGTTGGGTTTTGCTAAAACAACAGGAAAAATAATTTCATTTACACTAAAATTAACTAAGGCAACACAAATTTAAATTAAAAACGTAAAACGGGAATCCTAAAAACGCATCTAAAATATCAACTACTTCAAATTTTAACCCTACACTAGAAATTTTTGCATGTAAACCTCAAAAATGACAAAAGAAAATTTTCTAAAAAAAATTGATATTTTTTTGGCTTTTTAATAATTTTGTATGAATTAAAGACTAATTTAATCTATTTAAAATCCTAGAAAATAGCAAATAAATACCTAAAAATTCCAAAAAATTCCAAAAAATGGTTTTCTATCTTAGAAAAGTCTAAAATATGAAAAAAAATTAAGAAAACTATTTTAACTATTTTTATAATAAAATTCTATTTAATTAAACTAATTTAAAAAGCTAAAAATGGAAATTAAAATCTAAAAATGGTAAAAATGATTTTAATGCTTGTAAACCTAAATATATTTATTTTAAATCTAAAAACTATTTTTTTGTAATTTTCTGAATTAATTTACAATTTTTTTTACTTTTTAAAATTTTTACCTACGAAAATTAATTAAAAATAACAAATAAAGATGGAAAATTCCAAAAAATTGCTGAAAAGTCCTAACAGTTATGAAAAAGATAGGAAAAATAAGCTTGATCTCACAGCTTATCAAATAAGCTAAAAATAAGCCCAAACTAGCTACGGCTTATAATAGAACATAAGGGCTCAAAATGATGATAAAGGAATTGATTTTGCAAGGTATAACGAAAAAATCCCAAGGGTGCTAGTGGTAGTGAGTGTGGTGTTAAAATGCTTGGTTGATGGTGGTTGAGGTCCCGGGGTCGAGCTTAGGCTCACTTGGGGCTTCGCACTATCCCAAGCATTTTTATTTTTTCAAAATTTTTCAACAACTTTTTAAATAAGCTCAAAATGAGAAATTTTTGCAAAGACACTTTTTATATAAGCCCAAAATAAGCACACAAATAAGCAATGAAAGACAGAAAATGCTTTTTACTCTTAAGGGCTTAAAATGCTAACTGTTTGGTCTTTTTGGGACAAATAAGCTAACAAAGAAGGCAAATGAGCTTAAACAAATACTACACTACTCTAATAAGCAAGAATGAACTAGATTAAACTTAAGAAAATAAGCTAACATAAGCTGAAAATGACAGATAAACTAAATGGCTTAAAAATACTAAGTTAAAAGCAAATAAGCTCAAATAAGCTCTAAGCTAAGATAATTAAGCTAAATGGACAAAATCTATCCTAATAAGCAAAACTAAACCTAAATAAGCAGAAGCAATAAGCAGATAAGCTTAAATAAGCACAAGAGCAAAATGGCCAAATCAGACAATCAAAACAGCAAAGGGTCACTTTTGGGCTTAAAATTAAGCAACAAAATGGATCCTTATGGGAAAACAGCTTATACCCCTAAAAAGCTTATCCAATAAGCTATTTAAATCAGCAAAGAAAAAGCATTTTGAAACTCAAATTGCCCTTTAAAATTGCTTATGAAAAAGCTGGTTGTTCATTTCAAAATACTTAGAAATTTTTTACAATCTTAACAAAGTACTACTTTTGAGCTTAAAATTAAGCCAACAAACAGATCCTTATAGATCTCAGACCTTCAAAGAGATTAAGCTTTAGCCTCAAAGAGCAAGGATCAACAATCAAAAATCATTTTAAAATTCAGGATAAGCCACAATAAGCAATTGAAAAAGCAACTTCTCAAATTTTTCATTAGTTAGCAATTTTTTTGTCAGTTTTGGCAAAATGCAAACTACAAATGCAGGCCTGTTTCTTATGGTTTCTAACCTGTTTTAACTCATTCATGAACACAAACTTCACAAAAATGACATAAGCCAGATCACAACAAATAAGGCAAATACAATGAGCTAAACCTCACAGTTTTTAACCACAATTTTCTTTAAAGAACTTAAAAATAGATTTAATAAATACGTAAACACTTAAACAAACTGAATATTAAAGACTAATATAAGCCATAAGCTAAACTAACTCAAGAAGTCCAAATGCATTTTTGGACACCATTATGACCCATTAAACAGGTTAAATCAAACACCCCTTTACTAACTGATTTGCAAATTTTTAACTTGTATAAACTAATTTAAGCCAAATTTTGAAAAGACCAGATGTTCAACAAGCACAATAAGCAGTACTAAGCATGTTTCAATAGTAGTTAAGCACTCAAATAAGCCAGAACAAGTTATGTAATTCTATAAGCTAATATAAGACAGATTTAAGAAAAACTTACACAAAAGATTCTTTAAACTACAAGCTAAGCATTTTAAGCAATAAACATCATAAATAAGCAGTAGTAAGCATAAATAAGCACAAATAAGCAGTAAATAAGCAATGCTACAGTATTAAGCTAAAACTTGGAAGAAGAAAAAAAAAGAAAACTTACAAAGGCCCTTGCTTAAACAGGGCAGAAGGTGCTCTAAGCCTATTACTAACAGCTCGATAGCTTGTATAAAACAACTAGAAAAAGCAAATATAAAGCCCTTCCCTTTTAGCTTATCATCCAAAGACTTTTTGATAAGTTTTTGTGAACTATTTATTAAGCACAAGAAACTAAAAAGTTTTCAATTGCTTAAGTACAAACACTTTATAAGAGCTAAATAAAAATCTAATAGTGGATTTTGAAATAATATGACCTTAAAAGCTGCAAACAGATTTTTAAAACCAAATTTAAAATTTCATTAAACTCTCCTCATTTAAAAAACATTACAAGGAAGAAGAACCTAAGCTAAAAGAAACTAAAATAAGCTAAAAAGAAAGCAAAAACTAGGTTGCCAACAAGGGCTTACAAAGGACCTAATATAAGACTAAAGCTTAAAATATTCAAGGTTCCCCCCCCCCCCCCCCCCTTGTGCTTCTTCTGATATGTTCATAGATGTGCTTCTTGCGTGAGGTAAGTCTCAAATCAATCTTAGCCCTCCATTTTGAGTAGTCCCCAAGCTCAATGATCTTGTCCATCCATTCTTTGTCTTCTTTCATAGACGAATAAGGTGATTGGAGATTGCCAACATGGCATTTGGCTGGGATAAGGTTGGCAAAGGTATTGGTCGACATAGGGGAGAAGAAAGGGGGATGATGTTGGTTTGTTATTTGGCGGGTAGTGGAGACAGGACACTGAAAGAGATGTACAGTGTTCCCGCCCTAAATTTGAAGTTTTGGAAATGGCAAGAAAGGCCCCTCAAGGTGTATAAGTGTGTTGCAAAGACAGTCCTTATTTCTTTCATATTTGGCCCTTTTGGTTATGAATGGTTTGCACCGTTAGTCCTTAAAGGACTAACGGGGTAAAGGTTAAGGGGTAACGGGTGTTGACAGGAGTTATAAGGGGTGATGGGCTTGGTGTTTGGGTCGGTGTTATAAAAAGAAGAGTGTTGGGCTTTTTGGAGGTTTTAGGCTTATAAAGTTTGAAAATTATAAGTGGGCTGTCCCGGGTTTGACTTTGACTTGACTTTGACTTTTTGACTTGGCTTTGATCTTGACTTCTCTTTACGCTCTTTCCGTTCTCGTGCTCGGTTTTGTCATTTTAGCTTCGATTTTTGTCCTTTTCTTGGATATCCATTACCTGCATAATACAAATGTAAAACACACAAATACAATGTATTTTTGGTACGTTTTTAGTCATGTAAGTCCGGTTTTAGTGGTCAAAGGTATGTGTAATTAAACGCATACCAAAATCCTCCATACTAAGATATTGTTGTGTCCTCACGCAATGCTATAGGTAAGCACTTAGGAAACTAAGAATCTCGATCCCCCTCGACTAATTACCTCGAAAAGTAGCTAAGTGTTCATCGAGGGGAATTTAAGAATCAAGAGTTTAGAAAAGCCCCATTTTTACCATTTTTAAAGATAAACACTTATTCCTACTAATTTTGTATTTTTTTCATCATTTTTTTTTTTTCAATTTTCATTTTTTTTTTTTTTTTTTTTTTTTTTTTTTTTTTTTTTTTTTTTAGCACACTACCTTATATTTGACTTTAGTTTTTGTTATTTTCATAACCGTTAGGGATCATAGAACAAGATGCATTTCGATCCGAGAATGCCCCAAAAAGGATAAATTCATCGTTCCCGACTTTTCACTAGCTCCAAACCAAGCTTAAAACGAAATCACCGTTAAATATCAGTTAAGATGCTAACACTACTCATATTTGCAATCTTGTAAGTTTATCACTCCCACATATTATAATCTTTAGTATTGTGCTTATTTTGAATTTCAACCATAGATCAAACGTTTTGCAAAATTTTATGCTTCATCACGGTTCCACCCAAGAATAATGAGTTTGAAGGCGAGATCATCCCATGTAGCGACTTTCGTCTCGGCACATCCCAACCTTGCGGCTAAGTGACCAGGATTTTGACACCCCACAGAGACTAGTATCGGGACTCACAGACCTTAGGTTTCAAAAACTCTTAGGTTTCCTGTATAGACCTAGCTTATTTTAAAAACTTAAAAATAGAATAGTCAAAGTTCAAAAGCATATTTAAATTTAACAAAGAGAACTATTTATTAATTCACACTTAATATTAAACATAACATTGATGCAGTTGTAAACCCTGACCATTTAAAGGCTGCAACAATCGGTTTGTGAGCAGGCAAGACATCAAACTTTTATCAATCTCGATTTGTATTCTTACAATGGGCTTTCTTTAGAAGCTGTAACATCGTATTTTGAGCTGGCAAGAGCCAACAAACTTTATCAGCCCATATATTTATATTATATTTTTTTCATTTTTCATATATATATATATATATATATATATATATATATATATCATATAATATATAATTATGGTATTAAATATTGAAATAATATAAAGAGAAGACTTCTTTTGAAAAAAATGTTAAGTATAAATTTGAACTAAGACTAAAATTTTTGCTATTAACTACATAAAAATTGTTGATTTAAGTTTAATCTCCAAAAATAGCACGTATTATTAATCCGGTTAGAAGCTTATGGGAGAAAAAGCCACAAATTACATACATGAGCTCTTAAGATTTCCAACTAATCCTTGTTTAGCATCCAACTCATACTTAACTCTATCATTTTTCGTTCTTCGCGAAAATCGCGAACGCTTAGCCTAAAGGTTAAGGAACAAGCTAGAACTCAACACGCTCGATCGAGTCAAAATTTATTCTTATTCTACCCAGCAGGAAAGTCAAAATTGTGACAAAACTCTTATTTTATTTTAGAAATTTGTAGGATCGATATACCTTAGTATAATAAACCTTTAGCCTGTAAAGGATGTTACTTCCTTGAATAAATCCAAGTCGATAACAATAAACACTGATGTAATACAATTAACTATCTGAAACTATTACAGTAATCAAGAAGAACACACAATGGTTTATCCAACGATTTCTATTATAACCCTTTTGAATCTGCCTAAGTTGCAGATCCCTAATACAATACTAATATTAATGCTTTTTGATGTGTTTGTTGTTCGTGTATCTTGTTCGTGTTTTTACTAATGCCTTCCTAGAGATCCTTTTATAGACGTAAGGATAACCCTAGTAGGTTTACAATTCTTGTTTGACACGAAAACTAATTCTAAAACATTCTAAATACAAATACATAATTATCCCTTTGTTTATCCTTTATCGTCGAAAGTACTTGAATATACTGGTCACGTACTTTGACTCTCCTTTAATACCAAAGGCAGTACTTTAATGTACAACGCAGTACTTTGACCTTTTGACTTGTATTTCCCAACAATCCTCCCCTAACTTAAATTCCACTTGCTTGACTTCAAGTTTCTTGAAAGTTGGTCTTCCTTGTTCAGCATCAGTCTGTCTTGTCATTGTAGCAATACTAGCCTTTAATCTTTTAAGCTTCATCTTCTGAGCAGTATCTTGTATACAATCTGTTTGAGTTGAAACTGCTTGCATTGAACATAAACTCTTCGTCTGATCTTTAGAAACTGTATTCAAACAGATTGTTCTTCTCAGCAACATAAATGGATTTTATGAGCCTTTACCAAGTAGCCATTCACTCTTGGGCTAGTCAGTTCTTTGGTACCTAGAAAAGGTAATAATCCATGGTGAACTGAAAACCACTTCAACACTCCAGAAACATGAACATAGTGTGATTAATACTATTTGACTTTTGGTAAGTCCTATTACAAACCATGAACATTTGGATAAGTCTTTACCTGTAGCCGTTTGCACAGGACTTAGCCAACTCTCAGTAATAAAACATGTTGAGTTGAAACCATATAGTTTTGAGCAAACATTAAAGCTATCAACGGATATTTGAGTTCTCTTTACCAAAAGCCGTTTGCTTTGGAGTAGCCAATACTTTAGTGCAATACCATGGTGTAATGAGCACCATACAATTTTTGGTAAATTGTCAACCATCAACAGATTCGAGATGTATTTACCAAAACTGTTGATTTGACTAGTCAATTCTTAATCTGTTAGATATGGTGAATTTGAATACCATTTCTGGTGATGGTAATCAACACATCAATCCCTAAAACAATTTATATTCAAACATTTTTTTTGCCTTAAAACTTTTTGCACACTTCAAAACTGCAAAACTTCAAACTATTTCAAAAACAACTTTTTAACTAGCAGTACTTTCAACAAAGTACTGTTTTGTTTTTAAAACTAGCAGTATTTATGAATAAGTAAACTGCTTGTTCACAGTTAAGTCCTTTTTTCTTTTTATCAAAAACAAGATATATTTACATATAAAGAAAATTTTTATAATCATACCAGATGTTTAAGAATCACACCATCTTCATTCACATAAAAAAACAAATGTTATCAAAAGTGATGCAATGTCACTCTCTTCTTTCACTTCCATACCATGATCAGCATACCTGATCATCAACTTCTTGATAAGGATAATCCTCTTTTCTGTCAGCCATAATGAATCCATTGATACCATCCTCTAAACTCTAATGTATGCACTCCTGAAGATTCATTAAGTCTCCATCATAAAACAATTTCCCAATCTTCTTGATTCTTCCAGAATCATCATCCGACTTGTTGTAGAGACGCTCCCAAATAGTTGTAATAGTCACCCAAGAATATCATCCTAACCGCCCAGTTGGTGGATTATCTTAATAATCTTGACAACCCGATATACATGATGTAGATCTGTCTATCCAGATGTAAGTATCTCCCACATAGTGTTGAATGCACTGAAATGATTATATTGCCCCCCCCTAAAAAGATTAAATGAGATACTCTCATCGGGTGAGTCAATGACTTTGAATTTCCTGTAAATCATAGAGATTTGCTTCTAGTGACTCTTCAATCTGTGCACTCGCCTCAAAGTCTACAATCTAATCTAACGATAGTTTTCTGAGCGTCATCGATAGTCCTCAGTCCTCAATTTAAGCTCTTTGATGGCTCTTCTTCTTTACTCGTAGCTTTTCCTCTCTTAAAAGTCTCTTTGCATCTATCTTTTAAACATCTGCTTTTTCCTTTTCTGAGCCCATTGAATAAAATCCTTTGAAAATTCCTTTGATAGGATTCTTGAACTTTGTCATACATTCTTATTTGTGGATACTTTAGTTTTTTGCAAGTTCGTGTATCATGACCCTTTAAGAAACCCATTCATCATTTAATTCCTTTCTTTGTACAAGAGATGGTAGTTTCATTCAAAATAGTCTTTGGGTTTCCTTCAAAGCTTCCAACCTTTTCTCTCTTCTTCTGCATCCCATTCTGCTTGAATCTTTCTAGCAACTTCCTCATCATTTTTAGTCTCCAAAGCTCTGATTTGTTGAAGAGTCAACTTCTTCTTTTTGGGTTCTTCAACCAATATCCCTTTACCTTTTTCTTTTGGGTCAGTAGCTTGAGTTGGCTGTTGAGGTTGAGATTGCATGGGACCAGGAATGCTTAAGCCTCTTGTTCTATTGAGAAGAATATCAGCAAGTAATTCATCATCTTTGAACTGTTCAACTGTTCTTCAGGCTCTACATCTTGAGTTTGACGAATTGGACTTGAAGGACCTGCTTCATCATCAAAATTTAGGGTCCTTGGAGTAACAATACTTTTCCTAGCAGTACTTTGAATCTCTTCTAAATCCAACTCTTCAGTATCCCCACTTTTTATATTAGAAGCATCCTTTTCTTCTTCAATAGCGACCTGTTCTGTTTCATCCCTCTTTCTTTCTAATGCTTCTATTTCATCACTTTTTCTTTCAAAGTCAGGAGTAACAGCAGCCTCTGTAGCATCAAAACCTTCAAAAACAAAGGCTGTATGATCATCTTGATCATGATGCTCTTCAGACAAATTATCTTTATCTTTATTCCTCCCTAGTTTGACTGAAGACACCTTCTTCCTTTTCTTCGTCCTTTGCTTCTTTCTTCTTCTCTTAAGATTCTGACTTTCTACCCAAAAAGCATGATGTTTGACCACTGGCGCGACCCCTTTTGACAGTTTCTTAAGTTTGACCTTGAGCTTGTGAATCTGTTTAGCTTGAGAAATAGTTTGCCTTTTGAGTCTCCTAACTTCCCTGTTTAAAGCATATAAATCCAAAAGTCCCTCATCTCCTCCAGATGTTTGAGACGCATCTGTGGGAGTATAATCATTGGGAGATGTTGGAGTATCAGTAGCACCTTGAGCTGCATCAGTACCTTGAGCTTCATCAGTATATTGTAAGTCAGCAGTACCTTCAGCAGTACTAAGACTAGCTTGAGCAGCACTTTGAGTAGGGGTACCTTGAACATCCCTTGGAGAATTTTCAGCCCTAGAATGAGTGCTCTCACTTTGTGCTTCCTCTGCTGCTAATGCTGTAACTACCTCTAACATGGGTGGAGTCAAAGGTGTAATCCTACCTGAGAACTTAGGACTATTCTTTCTCATAAAGGTAAAGACCTTAGAGGGAAGAGTAACGGATGGTAGAAAATTCTTAGGTCTGGTTACTCCCTCTAATTGTTTGTTCAAAAACAGTTGAATAAATCTAGGATACATAAGAAAAGGTGTACCATTGGAAATATGTCCTAGCATTCCATTCATAATCATCAAAGAGAAATTGAACTTTTGGTTTGTGGCTAATCCTACTAGAGCAGATGCGATGTTAGTCCCAAATTGTTCCCATGATGTACTCTTAGGACTAAGACAGTGAAGTAATACATGAACTAAATACTTCCACTGAGGGCTAAATAAAGGTTTAGAGAAAGTAAGTTGTGCTAAATTACCCTGATAGCCTATGTCTCTGAGCGAGTCCTAAATGACTTGCTTTGGAAAACAATCAACACCATTTGCATCATCAAAGAGTAGATCAGCCCGAATGGTTTCTTCAAAAATCAAAATTCTTTTGCCAGCTACCATGGCA
>BQNB010049199.1:0-42161 GCA_026074375.1 Tanacetum coccineum
TCACTTTATTTGGTTTCTAACCAAAGCTTTGATTTTGGACACACAAACAACATTTTTATGATGTATTTAGTCCAAATGTGAGATTTCGATTTGATGAGATAATCGTTTAATTTGGTTGAAATGTTTTAGTTGGTGGGGGGTTTAAAACAATTGTCGGGAGCTATTAGTTAAGTTTGTAATTAATGGTTTGAGTCTGTGTGACGATGGATTCGAACCCCTGTGAATTAGTCGGCCAAAAGGTCGGAAAACATGGTTACCGAAAAGAGAATAGTGATCTAACGTTTGCTAGATTATGTTGTCACTGCTGGAACATGTTTATTAAAGAGTCAAAAAAAATTTTGAAAGAAAAAAATTATAAACCATGCAGATAACATAACTAGCTAGAAACCTCATCAACTATGATTCCTCATTAAAAAAAAGAGTTAAGTACATTTTTGGTCATTGTGGTTTGGTCCAAAAACATATTTTCGGTCCACTTTTAGTCCAATCCCGTGAATTTGGACTAAAAGTGAAACGAAACTATGTCTTTTGGACCAAAAGTGTAACGAAACTATGTCTTTTGGACCAAAAGTTGAACGAAACTATGTGTTTTGGACCAAAACCAAACTTTTTTTTATTTTTGGACCAAAAATGAGAAAATGCACCAAACTACAAGGACCAAAAATGTACTTAACTCTAAAAAAAACTACAGAGCATCATTTTTATGTGTTGTCATGAGATTATAGTGTTTATAACTACAATATTTTCTAAATATGATTAGAAATAATTACACCAATATGTCTTGATAACAATACACCTTGTAATATATGGCATGAAAAGTAAAAATTTGTAGATCATGTGATTTGCCTGAATATGAGTCGCTGACACACAACAGAATCCTGACTTATAGACCTATATAACTGAAAAGCCAGGGCAAGTACAATGAGCATCTTTAAGAAGATCAAAATGATATATTCATAGCAAGTCATTTAGTAGCAGCACAAAATGTACAACAAACTTCTTTATGCCACCATTTCTTCAAGGGGCAAGGAGGCGGTCCGAAGACTATCCCATCGCCTCTCATCAAAACCACTAGCCGTGCCGGTTCTTCAAACTAGAAGTGTCATTTGTTCGACCTCAATACGAGCCTAGTCTAAGAAAAGAAATTCCCTTGACCAAATCCACATTTAGCGCGTACTTTATCACAAACACTAGAGGTTTTAGGTCTCATTCAAGTGCTCGGACTCGAGAAGGTTGGTTGGCATGGTTGGCAGTTGTGATTGTATGTATGTTGGCTTTTATTGCCCCTATTTACGTATAATGCAGCCATGAGCTTCAGTTCTTGAGCTTCACTTTCTGAAGAGAAGACTATGATATGACCACATTGTTAGCCTAACAACATCTAATCTCCCGATGTCCAACATTAGCCACGGCTTCACTACAACATTATAGCCCATAGTTCCCCACGACCAATCCGGTATCCGTTCGACTTGTCCGCTGGGGATAAGTTTTTCCCAAGTCGACTATGTCGCCGGACAGATCAGCGGAAAAGCTCGAAGGGGATACGTTCTCGGGCGACTTACCCGGGCGACATCGTGGGGCCCACACAGTTTCAGTCAAACAAATATTTGCCACGGTGGAAGGTTTTCCCGGCCGACATGTCGCCCGGGATAATAATTTTATAAAATGAGTAATTAATATTGAAGCTTGATTAATTACTTAATTACGTAGAATCCTGTCAAACATGTCGCCCTGGGGGGGAAAAACATTGAAATAAATTGACTAGTGAACGTGGCCAAAATATTTTTGTCGATAGGTTGTAGCGTTTTCCCGGGCGACATGTCGCCCGGGATAGATTTTTAATATTTTTTTCCAAACTTTCCCGGGCGACATGTCGCCCGGGAAACCCTTTAATAAATTTTTGCTAACTTAACCCGGGCGACATGTCCCCGGGATAAGTCCTGCAAATTTTTTTTGAGGTACTATTGCCTCACACATGCTATTTCTTTCTAGAATTTTTTCCCGGAAAATCTACCAATACACAAACCTGTGTAAACCAATATAAAATCTACCAAAATTCATTACAAACTGTATCCAAAAACACAATACGATCAACGCATTTGTATAAAAAAGCTAAATACGCCCAAAATCCGAACTAAACACAACAGGCTAACAAAACGGGTGACGAAGTCACAAAACTTGCATTATCCACAAGATACAAGTCAAATATTCACCAAGATAACAATTTCTAAAAGTACGGGGAAACAAATATTCACAATGGTCGCCAGATAACAATTCCAAAAAACACAACGTCCTTTAAGACACAAAATAGCATATATATACTTACCCAACATCTCCTAACTATCGTCCTCATCCTCTCCGTCCTCGCCGTCGTCCTCATCATCTCCCTGCTCATCATCCCCGCGCCCGCCACTCCCGCTGCCACCACCTATCTCAGGCTGTGACTCAAGTTGAGTAAGCATTTGGGAAAACTTGTCGTCACTCCTAAATAACTTCATGAACATGTTCACCTGACGCGTGTTAGCACCTTCTCTCTCTTTTTGAGCTTAACGACATCAGAGGAGTGCGTGCATGGAGGCGGAGGTGGAATGACCGTGCCCTGTCCTGGCAAAACCCTACCAACACCGGGAATGTGGCCCCCTCCTGCTTGCCCTCCAGCGACGATGGGGCCATTATCTCATCCTTAGTGTAGGGCACACCCGTCTCGGTGTTGGAGCCTAGACCCTGTAGCCTCAGCATCTCCTCCTATGTAATCACAAAAACACAAGATAGTTAATATATTAGTCGGGTTACTACATTATTTCTCGACAAATCATTAAAGTGCGTGTTTTGAAACAAAACTTACATATAGAGCTTTGTCCTCAGGTTCAAGAATACCCTATAACAGTATGAGTCAAGAGAAGTATGGATCAGTTGACGGTACTCTCAAGTAGCTGAGCCTCCATCCACATACACACTTATATAAGATTAAACAAATTAAGAAATGACAAATCACAACACACCAAAGCGTTAATTAAAATTATGTAAAATAATTATGATTTTATTACATGGCATATCTCGAAGGGCGAATAGACCAGCGATCCTTGTCGCATAAAACGACTTTGCTTTTTTGCCCGGTTTTGTTATTTTGGTCGCCCGGGCACGGTTATTGGGCATCCAGAACGCAAATCTCGCATCCCTAAATTGACCTCGAAATGTTCGAAAAATAGACGTGGATAGTCCTGGCGCTCCAGGTCGTAAGTCCCGTCCGAGTCAGGAATCCAATGCCTTTCCTTAAGAGCAGCCTTCTTGCCATTGTAGATCTTTTGTATATGTAGCCTGGGTGGACCGCATCGAATAAGTGGCCAACGATCTATTCCTTGTGGACGCACTAAAATCCAAAACATATCCTAAACGGTCAATAAAACAAATACAAAACGCATATTCCATTTATGACAATAAAGAAACATATAGTTAAATCAAATAAGCTAAAAATAATTGTTCTTAAACAGCTTATCTAATATTTCACTTCCAACAACAATAATAACCACTATATCCGTATAAACAAAAACGAAACTCGTACAAAATTTTCAACGCAATCCACCTAATAATAAACAAAAAATAAAAAAATTAAGACAATAAACATACCCCGGCGAAATGTCCCCGGGATACCAAAAGGAGAAAAAAAATAAACATACCTTTTTCGGACCGTTGGTCGTCTCGGCTAAGACTCCGTGCTGCAAAAATTAAACACCACCAACAATTAATAAGAGGATTAGAAACAAATTAGAAGAATAATCATTTGAGTTTAAAGGAAAGAATTATGTTTAGAGGATGAATGGTTCGTGCTGTGTGCGAGTGTGAGTGGACATGGGAGTGTCGGTGTGGGTTAGTGGTGAGGGAGTGCCGTGTGGTATCAGTGGAGGATTGGGGGTGCCGGTGATGGGGAGGTGGTGGTGGTCTGTTAAAATCGTCGATGGTGGGTTTTTTTTATATTTCACGTTTTTTTGGTGTAAGACTGTGAACTCCGAATCTGTTTGATACTAAATTTAATTCCCGGCTACTTTCTCCCGGTGCGACAAGTCGCCCGGAAACTAGATACTGTCGTTTAGCCAAAATGCGCCATAACAAAAATTATTGGAGATGCATTTTCAGCAAATATTAAAAGGGTTTCCCGGGCGACATGTCGCCCGGGATTCTTTTTATTAAAAATTTAAAAAGTATTATAAGTATATTAAAAACAATAATTTTTTCAAAATATCTTTCCCGGGCGACATGTCGCCCGGGATAGTGTTTATTAAAAAAAGTTTTATACTAAAAACTGTATAATTTTAATAAATATATTTCCTGGGCGACATGTCGCCCGAGATTCTTTTTATTAAAAATTTAAAAAGTATTATAAGTATATTAAAAACAATAATTTTTTCAAAATATCTTTCCCGGGCGACATGTCGCCCGGGATAGTGTTTATTAAAAAAAAAATTTAATAACTAAAAAACTGTGTAATTTTAAAAATATGATCCCAAAGGCGACATGTCCGCCCGGATAGTGTTTTTAAAAAAAAGCTTTTAATACTTAATATTAATATCTTATGTTATTTTATAATTATAAAAATATATATAAATAATACTTTTAATAACAAAAATTATATATGTTAGAAAACATAAATTATTTAATAATATATATTTATAAAATATATAATTATTAAAAAAATATTTTATACAAAAAAACCTGTATAAATTTTAATAAATACATTTACGTAGTAGCATTATATGTTTTAGAAATATATCATTATAGTTGTAACATTATATTTCAAAACGATGAGTCGATTATGTTTATCGTTGACATAATATGTTCAAACGATTAGTCGGATATTTATCTGTGTACATTAGATGTTCAACGGATGAGTCGATATGTTATCGTTGTACATTAGATGTTCAACGGATGAGTCGATATGTTATCGTTGTACATTATATGTTCAACGGATGAGTCGATATGTTATCGTTGTACATTATATGTTCAACGGATGAGTCGATATGTTATCGTTATACATTAGATGTTCAACGGATGAGTCGATATGTTATCGTTGTACATTATATGTTCAACGGATGAGTCGATATGTTATCGTTGTACATTAGATGTTCAACGGATGAGTCGATATGTTATCGTTTTACATTAGATGTTCAACGGATGAGTCGATATGTTATCGTTGTACATTATATGTTCAACGGATGAGTTGTACATTATATGTTCAACGGATGAGTCGATATGTTATCGTTGTACATTAGATGTTCAACGGATAAGTCGATATGTTATCGTTGTACATTAGATGTTCAACGGATGAGTCGATATGTTATCGTTGTACATTAGATGTTCAACGGATGAGTCGATATGTTATCGTTGTACATTAGATGTTCAACGGATGAGTCGATATGTTATCGTTGTACATTAGATGTTCAACGGATGAGTCGATATGTTATCGTTGTACATTAGATGTTCAACGGATGAGTCGATATGTTATCGTTGTACATTAGATGTTCAACGGATGAGTCGATATGTTATCGTTGTACATTAGAAGTTTCAACGGATAGTCGAGTATGATATCGTTAACATTAATTTAGATGTTCCAATGCAACGATGAGTCGATATGTTATCGTTGTACATTATATGTTCAACGGATGAGTCGATATGTTATCGTTGAACATTGTTCGATATGTTATCGTTGTACATTAGATGTTCAACAGGATGAGTCGATATGTTATCGTGTACAATAGATGTTCAACGGATGAGTGAAATATGTTATCGTTTTACATTAAGATGTTCAACGATGTAGTCGATCTGTTATCGTTGTACATAAGATGTTCAACGGATGTAGTAGATATGTATCGTTGGTACATATGGAGTTCAAGGATGAGTATGATATGTATCGTTGTACATTAGATGTTCAACGGATGAGTCGATATGTTATCGTTGTACATTATAAGTTCAACGGATGAGTCGATATGTTATCGTTGTACATAACCATGTAACTCCGCTAGTTAATTAATTGTCAATCTGAAAGTCTCATATATCTATTTGGTTATTGAAAATGCAGGTTATTTTGAACCCCAAACTAAAAGAGAAGAGCAACAAAACGGCATTGTTTTTCGAAGATTGTGTAAGGTGAGTTCAATGGCCTCGTATGGTCAATCTTCATAAGATAATATACACGCTTGTTGAGTAGTGAGTACTACAAGTCTGTAAAAATAAAATGTTACACATAGAGGAAGATAATGATGGTTTCTTTTTTACTATGCTTTTTCCAGTGTGTTTGGGTATGAAGCAATGGTGGAAAGATTCCTAGAGGTAGAAGTCACAGGGTTGGATCAAGATGGGCAGCTAATAAAGGTAGATGCCTCAGGGTGGCTGGCTTGTATTTTACAACACGAGTGTGATCATCTTGATGGTATTCTCTATGTTGACAAGATGGAGAAGGGAACTTTCGGAACTGTACTGAATCACAAGTTGCCTCTTGCTAAAGGTTGGCCTCAACAAGGGGTTCGCTAACTTCTTTCTTCTTCTTTGTTTTCCATAAACTTGTGAATCTTAAACCGGACCATATGACATGATAACTTGAATCTAATCATATCTGGTGATTCAGTAGTTTTTGATCGAGTCACATTGGTATTTTGCTTGATTATTAATTTATCTGAGTAGATGATTTACAAGCAGTGAATTATATTATCGGGTAATGAATTACAGTACTTACTTTTCAAATCAACCCGGCTCATAAATTAGTTGTTTTAACTTGTCACTCACTCTGTAATGTTTGATGCTGTAAATTTAAGGATAAGTAAATAACACACAGCAAAAATCCTACCTCAATAGATGACACCTCCAGACACTCAACGAGTATAGAGTAATCTTTAAACCATAATGCTACCGAACGCCCTGCTTAGGACAACCCTTGGCAAGAGGCAAGTCCACATTATCTATGGTCCGGAATGTTCGTTTCACCATTTTGTCGACATACAAAGTTCCCTCTAGATGATCACATTCATGTTGTAAACTACGAGCCTGCCACCCACAAGCATCCACCTTTATGGGCTTCCCCTCTCGATCCAACCCTGTCACCTCTACTTCTAGGTACCTTTCCACCAGTGCTCTAGTTAAAAATCCCACCCCAAAGAAACCACCTTGCAAACAAGCATGCGATTATATAACCAACACCATCTTAAGTGTGTGTGTTTGGGGTGAGTGTTTGGAATATGCATTTTAATATGATTACTGTGAGTTGAATCACATTGAAAATAATCAGCATTCAGAATTGGTTAACGGTGGTTTGATTTGAAGTTTATTACCGTATCTGTTAAAAATTGGTAAAGAAGGCCGGTGAACTAACCTCAAGCAGCCTTCAAAAAACAACGCCGATTTGTTACCCTTCCTTTTAAGTTTTGGATTCAAAATAACCTACATTATCAAGAAACCAATTAAAAAACTTAAATGTCACTAGGTAAGAAATGGGGTTCCTCAGATTTGAAGGTGGATTAAAGTACCAACAGATCAAAAGGGCGTCTGTCCTGTGCTATGTTCTCGTCCTCTGGTGCATGTGCTATGTATTCTTTAGTGTCCTCCAACACTATTATCTGCTCGTGAATCAATAATAGTAGGGGGTAATTAGTTTAAAGGAAAGTGATTCAGTAGTAGGAATAATCATATGCAGATAAAGAGTTGTAATAAAACAGCCTTGTCGGGTATAGATACAGTGTTAGATGTGCTTCTATTGTTTCAAGTTGCAAATAGCGATAATGACCCCTAAATAACTAACTAATCAAAATCAGTCTTGTAACTTTTTCAGGATTGCGTATTCTATAAAAGTGTGAGTGGTGAATGAACAATGTTACGTTCATTCTTTCAATACTTAAACTAAACACGATTAGCGGATATTGCCCTTGTTGTGTTACTTTTCTGTCGAGCCATTATCTGTTGTGGTGTATCTTCACTCACTGATCGAGTTATCCGCTGCTATAAAACATGATTGTAGGGAACGTCGATTCTTACAAGTGGTATCAGAGCTAGTTCGAGGGTTAAGCTGGTTATCTAGGAACGATCAAGAAGGTCTCTGGTGATCGTTTTCTTGTAGAGTGACAGAGTGTTTCGGATAGGGCTATCAGGTTAACAACGACAATGGTTCTTGTGGTTCAGTTCTTGAACAATACAGTGTGCATCAAAGGGTTTCGATTAGAAAAGGGTTCTTGGGTCTATCGATTGTCCGGGTTAGACAAGGGTAAAGGCTAAGGGATTGTTGATTCACCAGATCAACAAGGTTTTTGTGGTGGTGGTTGTTTGTTTTTTTTTTTTTCTCTTGCCGCCATTGATATAAAAGGAAGAAGAAGAAGACAGGTGGTTTGGCTTCTGTAATCTAAAAGTCAAACTATAGTTAATCACTTCAAAGGGTTTTATTCAGATTATATATTGGGCCATTTAATCACTTTAGATTTAAAGAATAAAAAAATATTGGGCCAAAATCTGAATATTATATTTTTGATTTTATAAAACGAAAGGTTATTACTTTGAAGGTAATTTTGGCACAAGGGACTTTGAAGTTTTAGTGATTGTGAGGGTTTTTCCACAAGGTTTTGGCAAAGTAATAAAGGATTTAAAGAATGAACGGAGCCAAGTTGACAAAACGAAAAATTTCGATGGAACTGGTGATTCAGGGTTTTATGAGGATGCAAGATCCCGTGCTTTTTATCCAATATGGATGTGAAGCAGCTCTGGAGGTTTTACCCACGGATATGGAAGCTGAAGCGAAAGCTGAGCTAAACAAGAAAGCTCACAGTGCCGTGATTTTGTGTTTAGGGAACAAGGTTCTGAGAGAGGTTACCGGGGAGACGACTGCAGCGGGGGTTTGGACCAAGCTCGAGACTTTGTACATGACAAAGGTCTTCTTTGGCCAACAAGTTGTACCTAAGAAGAAGTGTAATACATTCTACATGCCGGCTGGCACGAAAGATTCCGAGCATAATTAACGAGTTTCAACAAAATCGTTCTGATTTGCAAATATTGAGTAAAATTCGAGGACGAAATCTTGCTTAATTATTACTCACTTCTTTAACCACATCATACGACAGCTTGTGGATACCCTTGCTTTATTGGACGGGAAGTCTTTGACCTTTGGAGATGTGATGGCCACACTAAATTACAAAGAAACAAGAAAAGGTCTAAGGCGAAGTGGGATGATGTTGAAGGTTATATGTGAGGGGAAGAACTGATCGTACGGATTCACTGTCATCAAGGGGAAAAGTCAAGATCGAAGTCTCGAGGTGGAAGACTCAAGTGCTATATTTGCCAATCTGATGATCACTTGAAGAGAAACTGTCCGAAGAATAATCGCAAGAAGTCAACAAGTTACGTCAAGAAAGATGATCAGCCAAGCTCCAGTGGTTCGACTTATGACGATTCTGAGGTGATGATGGTAATGAGCACACAGGCTCAGGCTCTGCTAGATTTGATCATGGATTCAGGATGTTCATACCACATGACACCCAGGTTAGATATACTTTTTTGGATTTTCTAGAATTCATGGGGGCAGTGTACAGTGGTGACAACAAGGGAGTGTAAAATCAGAGGGTATTGGCAATGGTGAGGGTACAACTGAGAATGGGTCAAGTTTTGGTTAAAAACCATGTCAGTATATTCCTGAATTGAAAAGAAACTTGATATCGCTGGGAACTCTTGAAAAAGAGGGATTTACCGTAAAATTGCAGTCGGAGCAAAGTTCAGGTGATTTATGTTCCCACAGGGTTGTTTTATCTGGAACAAGAAAGGATAATTGCGTATACTCTTTGGATGGCCATGCAATGGCAGGTGAGCTTAATGCTAGTATTGAAGAAAAGGACAGTCTTGCACAGGTTTGGCATAAAATACTGTGAACATAACAAGTGAGGCGGACTACAAGTACAGGTGGCTGGAAAAGCAAGGTCCTTTTGCAAGGATAAGTCTAGGTAAGCTCGATCTTTTGTGAGAAGTGTTCTGGGAAAAGTCACAATCGAGTCAGTTCGGTGTAGGAAGGCACACAAACTCAGGGAAGTAAGTAGACTATTTCCATTTCTACTTATGGGGACCGTCTCAGGTTGAACATTGGAGGTAAGAGGTATTTCTTATCGTATATTGATGATTATTCCAGGAGGGTAATGTGGTTTATATCTCAGGTTCAAACACGAACATTGAGAAAGTTCAAAGAGTGGAAACAATTAGTAAGAGAATCAGACTGGGAGAAACGGATTAAGAAGTTGATGGACGGATAAGGTCTTGATTTCAGTAAACCGGAGTTTGAGCAGCTATTCATTGAATAATGGGATTGCTAGACATTTGACAGTTCCGGGACGGGCCGACAACAGAATGGGTAATCAGAACGTAATGACAGAACGTCTCAATTGATAAAGGTAAGTTGTTTATTAATCCATTCTGTATGCCCAAACCTTCTGGCGAAGCGACATGTACGGTCCGCATATCTTTATCAATAAGTCACCCATCGACTAGCGATTGAGAAAAAGACCCTATGGAGATGTGGTCGGACAACGCAAGTGATTATGGGATGTTTGCGCAATTTTTCTGTGTCGCATATCCACACACTAAACAAGGTAATGCCGAGCCGAGAGCGATAAAAAATCTTCTTATAGGGTATCCCGAGGGTAGCAGTGGGTAAGACCAAGATAGGCTTGATAAATGAATCACCTAAAATATGTCACTAGCAGGAAAACGGGTCTTCGAATGAAAGTGTCAGTAAAAGACACGTTGAAGGATCCAGGTGTAGGTGATAATTTCCTGTTGAGGAATTACAGGGTTGAGGTGGAACAGCAGAGTTAAATAATCATAACGCATGAGGAAGATCATATAGACAGAAAGATGGCAAAGATGAAGATGAGGGGATCAAAAAACCAATCAGCCACCGGAATCTAACAGATTATCAGTTGACTCGTGATAGAGACCAAGACACGAACAGAAACCTTGAGAGTTATTCAAGATTAAAGTAATATTGGCTGATTACGCATTTTGCTGCAAGCAAGAAGAAGGTACTCATGAACCATTGACGTACCAGGAGGGCAGTTGCTTGTGAAACAGTTCTAAGTGGAAAGCTGCTATGAAAGAAGAGATGGATTCCTCTGAGGAAATCAAGACCTAGCTGGGAGTTTAGTAGATCCTCCCAGCTAGGGCAAAAAAAGCAGGTTAGTTCTAAAATGGCTGTATAAGATAAAAGAAGGATTGAAGGGTGTTCAAAAAGCCTAGGTTACAACAAGGTTGGTGGCGCGAGGAATCCACACAGAGGCAGGTATTGATTACAAGAGTATTTTTGCATAAGTTCGACACACATCTATTCGGGTTATACTTGCATTGACTGCGTGTAAAGATTATGAGCTGGAGCAGCTTGATGTAAAGACGTAATTTTTACATGGAAATCTTAAAGAAGTGATCTACATGAGGCAGCCACCAGGATATGAACAAGGTAACAAGGTATGTTTGTTAAAGAAATACCTTTATGCATTGAAGCAGTCACCTAGGCAATGTATTAATAGGTTTTGATGATTACCATGCTGAGCAATGTGTTCAAGCGTAGCATGTTATGACAACAGCTGCGTATATTACAGAAGTTATGCACCATGTGAGTATATCTATCTATTGTTATATGTAGACGATATGCTGATTGCTTGTAAGAGCAGCTTGAGAGTGTTCAGCCAAGGTCTTTGTTAACAAGAGTATGAACATTATGGAGGCTCGGTAAGCAAAGAAAGAGTTACTTGGAATGAGATCGTGCAGGGATCGGAGTCGTAAGATTCTGAGATGACACAATCATGGAACAGATACTAAGATTTGAAAAAATTTATAATAGACAATGGGAAATCGGTTCAGATGCCATTGGGTGGGCACTTCAAGCTGTCGTTGAAGGATTGTCCAGTTAGGATTGTGATGTTGAAAGGATGAGTAAGGTGCCGTATGCAAATGCGGTTGGGAGCTTAATGTACTTGATGGTGTGCACGAGGCCAGACATAGCGTAGCGTAAGTGTAGTTTAGCAGTATATGCGTAATCCTGGTAAAAATCAATTGGGAAGACAGTGAAGTGGATTTTGAAATATTTTGCGGGCACTGCTAACGTGAGTTTTGGTGTAAGGAACGAATCTGGCAACCATGTAGAACCGTAACTGTTTTGTTGATTCAGACTACGCTAATGATCCGGATAAAGGTAGGTCTATCACTTGGTTACGCATTTTAGTACAGAGATGTGGTTGTAAGCCAGGAAAGGCAACGCTACAACACGAGGTTGGCTCTTTCACTACATGAGGCGGAGTATATGGCCTTAACGTGAGGCTGTTAAGGACTATTTGGCTAAGGGACCTTGGAAGAGTTGGGCATGGGATCACCCCGCGGCTTAACACTGTGGCATTAAATGTGTGAAATCAGGGGGGCGATTCACTTATTCGCGGAATCATATTTTTTCATGAAAGGACGTAAGCACATCAAAGTGCGTTATCACTTCATCTGAGAGGATCTGGAAAGCAAGACATTTGAAGTTATGAAGGTGGGTACCTGAACACATTGCTGCGAATGCCTTGAACGAAGGTGGTATCCTGACCAATTCATCCACACAGCTTGGAGTTGCAGAGTGTTGGAATACGGGCTAATAAAAAGCCTAAGGTGGAAATTGTTGCATTTAGTCTTTATCATTAGCCGTAATAAGTGTCCTATTTTACTTTGTTAATCTTAGCCGACTTAGTGTCCAAGTTGTCTTTTATCTTAGCCGTCATAGAGTCCTTAGTTGATTCTACTACCTCCCGCCGTCATAGAGTCCTAGTTCGGATTCTACTACCTTCCCCACACATTCCCCTCATCACTATAAAAGCGAAGGTGAGGGGTGAAGAGACAATGTACGTTCATTTCTTTCATACTAATCTAAACTACGATTAGGGATATTACCTTGTTGTTTAACTTATTTCTCTGTCGATCATTATCTGATTGTGTGTATCTTCATCTTCACGATCGAGTTATCCGCTCTAGTAATCAGGATTGTAGGGACGTCAATTCCTACAAACTGAAAGTGATTTAGTAGTAGGAATCATCATATGCAGATAAGGAGTTGTAATAAAACAGCCTTGTCGCCTGTCGGGTAAAGACATAGTACTCGATGTGCTTCAATTGCTTTAGGTTGCAAATAAAATAGCAATAATCACTACTACACAAAAGCTATAATAAACCACCACCAAAAAGATCTGTTATGTATAAACCCTATCTCAATAGACAAAAAACTATGGGAATGGAATGAATGGAATAAAGGTTTTCTTGAAAAAACCAGTTTTCATAATAGAAATCGTATAAAAATTGGTTTTTTGAGGTGCAAACCACTCTTTTTACCCGCTATGAGGAAGCAGCGCGATCATTATTTTTTCCATTTTCATATTTCATAGACCCCACCTTTTATCAAATAAACATTTCATCACACGCTTCATTATTTCAACTTTTCACACTAACATCTCTCCTTTACCAAATCACAGCCGTTTCATTTATTATTGTCCCTAACCCTAAACCTAACCCTCTCCTCCATCACTTCCTCTTCATCACAGCCGTTCTCCTCGCCATACTACTAGCCGCCACCGTTCACCACACCACCGCCGTAATCATTGGTCTGCAAAATTTGCTTTAGAACATCTTAATGGTTATGGTGCCCTGACCGGATTAAAGCAGTTTTCGATGCCTATTTTTATGTTTAGAGTGTGTTAGTTATACACTTGTATGTTTCCATGTATCCCTTAATAAGTTTTTATTTCATGGTGACAAAAAATGCATAAACAATATTTGCACATAGTTTATGCAACAAGTATATGTCTTTCGTAATGCTTAAAAATTAGGAGGACATTTAGAATGCATATCATCGATTGGGTACAATACTTTGTTTCGTGACTACAAGTATTCATGCTCCTTTTTTGTTATTGTTATTATATTTAATTACTGTTATCTTTATGTTATGCAGATACTACTCGCATAACAATGAATATCTTGAAATATGTCGGTGCTACAAGTCAATCTATGAAATACCTTCTGTCAAAGAGGACCCTGCTAAGTGGACCCCAGTAAACAACCTTGCGATTTGGCTTTTGAACGTCTTCAAAAATGTCTTTCTATCTCAGTAATGACAATGCGTGTTTGCTGTATTATGGATAGGTATTGAGAAAAATCTGCTGTCTGGTACTGGCACCACATGATCCTATGTAGTCAAGCCTTTTAAACTCTACTTTGAGTGATAAAAACCTTTCGATAATCCCTCATTTCAAGGTATGTGCCGTATTGAACCGTTTAACATTTATACCCCTTGTTTTTAAAGGTGGCAATTTCGATATGTTCACTTGTGAATGGGTTTAGTCGGGTTGTGTTTTATCTGAATCGGCGTATGGTTTAAATTTAAATGCTTAGCCAATAGGTAGCAGGTTGAACAGGTCTAATAGGTCTAACTGTGGTGAAGTCATCAATAGTTCGTAACGTATTAATGCATACAACCATATACTTTACTCATCTTCTTTTCAAAGATTCAGTTTATCATTGTAATGATACTCTGTTCCTAATCATTAATAACGAACTAGATATCTTTTAAATTTTTAAGGAATGGTTAAAAGGGTGTTCTTAAACACGATGATGTACATTTTAACCCGGAACTGTTTTAGCTCATACCTGCCTTTGCCATGTCCTCTGGTTTTGCTACCTTTACTTGTTTCAAGTTACACTTAAGCTGTGACCTTATTTTGATTTTCTTTGTGGTTTCAAAGGTCGCTTCTAAAACAAGTAATCACAATGGATGTCATTCAGTGGACTGCTTTGTGGAGCACATTTAAGGACAAGTTTGAGAATGAAAAGAACATGCTAATAGGTAATAGTTCAACTGTTTTGCTTTCTGTTTCTTTTATCAGTTACCGGGGTGTTTATTTTTTTGCTTATTCTGGGCTAGCGTGGTTTGTGTAAGCTTATTTGATAGGTTATGAGCTTAAATACAAACTGAAAAGTTAAAAAGCTCTATTTTTATGGCTTATGAAGCCGCATACAATTTGGATGTATTGTGTGATGCTGACTGTGGAAAATCAAAAAACATTGCTTGACAGACTTGAAGCATGCTTATTTCCCCACCCGTTTGTCTTGAATGCACTTTTCTGCTATTTTTAGTAAATAATGAATTAGATAGTTTGATCACTATCTGATCATTTTTTGCAAGTATGGATATGACAGTATTAGGCTGCAACGACTTATCATTTGCCATTTATATCAATGACTTTCAATGCCGACGCTTAAACAAATAGAGGTATCAACGGAATATTTATAGGTTGTTGTTTGAAGTTGTCCTGATGAAATGATACGAGTGTGTTTGGGATTGTTTGTTATACTTGGATTTATATGTTAGTGGTGTTGTCCCACATAGTAGATACGTAGTTTCGAGAGTATTATATCTTATTATTTGTGACTTTATTAACATGACCTTCACTTATTCAAACCAAAAAGGATCATGACCTTCGACTACTTTTAAGTACCTTATCTTTAGGACCTTCACTTATTTAAACCAAAAGGGATCATGACCTTCGACTACTTTTAAGTGCCTTATCTTTATACCTTACTTTTAAGTCTCAAATGTTGCTGTTATAAATAGGTTTCGATTTGTATTTTGCAATGCTGAAATGCAATCATCGTCGGTTTATGTCTACATTTACACACTAAATTCCTTTTATGCTTTCTATTTCTATGATTGACCATAGTTTTAATGTTGTGCGTCGTGTGAAATGTGTACGTTTTTGCAGACTGAGTTGCCGTTAGTTATTCAGCTGAGTTTTGACATAGCTAACAGGACTTAACAAAATCTTTCTGAGGGCCTGAATTAGCCGAGGGATTGAAGGTAGTGTGCCACACGCCACTGATTTTGTTGGAATGTTTACGCCTCCAGAGAATTGTAAGGGCTCCTCAAGCTGGCTGAGTGGTTAACTTTATATGCAATTTTTTAATTTAATTTTTTGTAATATATTCCAGTATTTCGCTGTGACAAAATTTTTTGTGGAAGTAGAGGATAACAAATAAATACAGCATGGCTGCAGTTTGTAATTTTAGTCAACTGATGCAGCCTCCTACCTTAGAAGAAGATAATTACGGTAAACACCAAGACATCAAAAACCAAATAATTAGATTTATAATACGTGGAAACACCACATGTATGGAAAATGAAACTTAAGAGGATTAATCGTCGTGTGAAATGTTCAGGTTCTGTTTGTTGAATTTTTGCAGCTAGGGTAGTCCCGTTCGTTTATTCAAGTTGAGTTTTGACACAACCTAAGAGGAATTATAGACCTCTTTTTTCAAGGCCTGAATTAGCCGAGGGGTTGAAAGTAGTGTGTCGGATGCCACTGATTTCGTATGGAATGTTTACATAATCACGATAGCCACCTTAGCAAGTTGGTGTTGCAAATGCTAAATAATAGTGTAGTACCCGAGGCACCAACATTTAAACCATAATTTCTTCCTCAAGGTAATCCTGGCATGCCTTTACTATAATCGATTATATCATACCGACTTTTGCATTGTCTTTTTTTAATGAATGTGCAGTGATTTTTATTTGATGTAGATTTTAGGATGCATTTGTCGGAGTTGATCCAAGAGATGTTAGTGTCCCGGTGGTCGGAGGACAAAGCGTTAATGTAGGTGGTGTAACAAGTGCTGACGACGTTTATATTGAAGAAACTGATTCGGCCAAGCCCCAAGAAAGTGAATAAAGATACAATTTTTTTTAACTTAAGTAAAGTCACTGCTGCACAACTTCTTCTGTGTGCCCGAGTTATCGCAAAAAAGATATTGTATCTGGAATGCTGAATTGGGCATAATATATATTTGTGAAAAGCGGAAACATGCTTAAAAAGTTGGAGAGCAAGGAGTTTCCGTTGTCATACCATGTTGGGATTTTGGGTAAATTTTATTTTTTTCAATACATATGACATACAAATATTACAATAACTTAGTATAGTGTTTAATTGTTGCACAACATTTTTTTTAAACGGACGACTTTATTAGAACCACTAGCAAGGAGCTAGAAAATTACAAAGGAATCAAAAAAGGGTGTTGAAGCCAACTAACTCAATTCAAAGTTCTATACATCTAGCTATACACCAATAAAAAAGAGGCGTAAAAAATATTGTCGAAAATAGCATCCTTTCGGGGAATAGGAGACGCAAAAAGGAATTGGTTTCTGAAGTTCCAAAGGCTCCACCAAAGAAACTTAACAACGCCTTCCAACACCTCATTCGTCTTATGAACCTAAACGGATAGATTGTGAACCAAGAGAAGCCAATCTTCTACGACTCACAATGAATGAACATCCCAAATTCCACCAGTCTAACAAATTTATTTCCTGATATCTGTTCGCTCACAGAGCAAACCGAAGAACTAATGGTACGAATCCACGAGCAGGAAGTGACAGTATCCACAAAGAAGACAAGCCAAAGACGGAAGCGAGACATTTCTACGGGAACAAATTCGATCTAGAAATGTAAACGATCGAGATAAAGTTTTCCAAGCAAAAACGTTACCTTAATCGGAATACTTTTAATCAACGAGTAGGAACTTCCTTTTAGGGAGAAAAGCCTCATCTAACATAGATCGAACATCCTTAACTTGAAAAACACCATCACCATTTAAGTCCCAAAACCATCTGTCATCCATATTAGATAAAATAACCGTATAAAGTAATAACGAAAGCTGATCAAGTTGTTGTGACTCTACACCTCCTCGGACATGACGACGAAAAGAAGAGGAGATAGACGTATTCATCTTATCAGCAACCGATATGTCTTTATTCTCTTCAAGAGCAAACAAACGAGAAAAAGAAAGCTTGAGAAGATTATCGCCAATCCAAAGATCTTTCCAAAAGCATGTACCAGTACCTTTTCCCGGCTACACGCAACTTTACAATGAGAAATGAGATCGACACCTTTGACTTTAAGGGAGTTAACTTCTGTTATGATGGAGCTCCATGTCGAATTGAAAGCACCAGAAAGAACATGACCATTCAAGCCATGTAAAGATGATATAATTCGGAACCATAAGGAGTTATCATGAGAAAGGTAGCGCATCCCCCACTTGAAAAGAAAGCCGATGAGAGCGAAGAACTAAGACCCCAACCTCCGAAGCAATCTTTCTATCACCCTCTTGAATGCCATTAAAAAAATTCCTACGAAACTCTCCATATAATTAAGAACAGATTTGAACTTTGAAATCGACGATTTGTAGATAGGATGGACCAAGAACCGATTTACGAAGGGTAATACGACCCCCGACAATAAGGTAAAAAGTTTTCCACCTATACAGACCACTTCTTTTCACATCTTATTAATCTCTCCGTCCTCAAGCCTTTTTAAGAAGAACATATTATCCCTCCTACTAAAATACCCAAGTAGTTAAAAGGAGCTTTCATTATCAAACAACCAATAGACTTAGCACTTCAGCCACACAATTATCTGGAATACCGACCCCAAGAAGAGTACACTTCAGAATATTTATTGACATACCAGAAAGTAGGAAAGCATCAAAGAATATTCATGATACCCTTTAATGTTAGAAATGAGACCACACACCATGAAATACGCTCGTCGCTTAGAATAAATGAAGACAACGTATTAGAAAGGTCAATCTTGGTAAATCCTCTTGAAAATCCCTGCTCAACTGCCATGGAAAAGGATAAGTGATAGATTTCCATAATAAGTAAAAACAAAAAGGGAAGCTAAGGGGTCCCCCCTGTTTCAAGCTCGTATAAATGAAATTCATAAAGTCGGACTCTCCGTAACTAAAAAGAAGGCATTCCCTGAAGACAGAATTCCACGAATCCATGAACGCCATTTAGGACCTAATTCAAAAGAGATGAAACATCATCAAATAATCCCCTCTAACAGAATCATAAGCCTTGGCGAAATTCTACTTTAAAATCATGGCTTGTTGCACACATTATCTAGCAGATTTACTCCATATAGAGGGTTCTAAAGTTTTTGTCTCAGCCGCTGCTGGATCTGTTGGTAATTTCGTTGGCGAGTACGCCAAGCTGCTCGGTTGATCGATTTCGAGGAACAGATACTACCATAGATCTTTTTTGGGCCGCAATAAAGCTTCCAGGCGGTTTCACTTCGGGAGACGTACTTGCTTTCTATGTGAGTCCTTTTCTTTTTAACTTGCAAATATGTGCTCAAGTCAACAGCTTAGAAGGTAAATGTTTAAAGAGAGTAAATATGTGCTCAAGTTTTATCAGTAATGGGTCAAATGGATTACATCAAAATTTTGTTTAAGTAGAAACCTATCGAATGTGTAAATTCTGAGATTTTGCTTTAAGACAACACGTTAAAGCTCAAAAGTGGCCCATAGTGCAATTCCATTGCATATGCTGCTGCTAATTCAATTATAGTTTTTTGAACCCTTTACTGGCAACCGTGCTAAATTTTATTAGAACTCTTTATTTTTAATCTTATTTAGTTAAAACTATAGCTAATATTTACTCTCTTTTTCATGCAAACTCAGATATCTAAATTTGCACACAAAAGTGTCCGAAAGTTGGAAATGACATAAAACTTCTTTCAAGGGCCAGTTTCATGTCGTGGCACATGTACAAGTTATTACTAATTTTTTATACCATTAAATCACTTGAAGGTAACCTTGGACTAATTAGCGTTCCATTGCGAACAGAGAGTATGAACGCGACATTGGCGCATTGTTTAACACTGTGGCGAGAATTAGTCCTAGATAATTATGTTTGAATTCTAGTGTTTCTTATGGGTTTATTTGTAGTGATCCTAATTTGATTTGAATTTTGTATTTAGCTTTATGTTAAGCTGAATTGTAAAATGGACTTTATATACTTAAATGGTGTTGATTTTGACATTTTTTGGTTATTCTAAATTTAGTTTTTTATATATTTGCTGTTTTATATTTTCTATTATTTTGGTGGTTAAATTAATAATTTGAAATTAATAAAGTAATTTCAAAATATTTTTTTAAAGATTAAAAAAAAGACAGGTTTGAGATAAAAACATATCTTTTTAATCTATATAAAGACTGGTTGGATGTTGTTATAAATATATGTTTCAGGAGAACCATATGGAGACCAATTGTTAAGGAGACCATTTCTTAAGGAGAGAACCGGTGTTGATTCTTCTTATAGAGCCGGTTTTTATATGTTTCGATCATGGAGAACCCCCCTCGGAGAGTGGTTCCCAAAGACCCCTCTTATGAAGCAATTTGACCTTATGATCTTAAGGTTTTGTGGTGTGTATGTAGGATTTGGAATATGGCAGGGTCATGTTCGGTTAATTTACACTTTCTGTTGTGAATGGCGACAATGGGAAAAGTACTCAAACGAGCTATGAAGCTTTGAAAGAGATTATGAATTGGGATGGATTTTGCATGCATCGAACAAAATGTTTGATGTTTTGAAACGACGGGCTAATGTTTTGGCACATCAAAATGTTGCAATGAAACATGAGACTTAACACTTGAACCTCAAGACTCATGCGAAAAAACGGTCTAAGTCACTGGAACAACGGGCTGATGCACTATGAAGCCTGGCCAATACATTAAACCAGTGGGCTCGTGAATACGTAAGGCGGATATACGGCTAGCGGGCTAAAGCATCGGTTTAACGGCTTGAAAAATTTGATACAAGTATCCTGTTTTTGTTTTTCAGACAATGTTTAAGGGAACATCGTGGTTTAGTGACTTAGTATGACAGTAAGAACTGAGCAATGTCATGCAGCAATTACTTTTCACCGAACCTAATATTATTCATCAACATTAGGATGAGTTTGTATGCTTTCGATTTATTTATTTATCCATATTCCATTTTTCTGAGCAAGCTTGAACTTGACAACTTGATATGCTATTTAGAAACTTGCTTCAACCAATTTATAAACCATTTCTTATAGACGTGTCCTCATCAATCTTGACTCAATGGAACCTTGATAATGATCGTTCCACCGTAAAAGATATATACCGATTTCCCTACTATTGTAGTGTCTACTTAGTCTTATCTACATTATTATGAAGCGTACCCGCCCGTTGGGTGGGTTATGTAGAACTGTCTAACGCTTTAAAAATGTTCCATCACACCGTCTTAAAAATCAACAGCTACACACTTAAAGTAACCACAAAACCAAAAAAATTGGAAGTGAACCCGCCCGTCGGGCGGGTTATGTAACTAGTATATATATATATATATATATATATATATATATATATAACTTTATATAAAAAAAAGATTTAATTTTTTTTTCCTAATATAAATATAACTGTTTTTAATCTTGAAAATAATCTTTTGCTAAAATGAAGACAAATAAATGAATAAATAATTAAAATTATGTAATTCGGGTTATTCAGTTCGGTTTAATCGAATTTGAATTTGGTTCGGTAAATTTTTTTTACCAAATAAACCGAACAACCCTATAACCGAACCAATGAACACCCCTAGCTACAAGTTTTAGCTTTTAGGACTCTAGTTTCGTTTACATTTTATGGTAATTGGTATAACTTGTTACAAAAAGCTTTTGCAAATCAAAAAATTTTAACTTAAAGATTATTGTTATAGTTGGAGGTTCGCAGGTTATGGGAATCTCATGGATGTTTACCGTTTAGTGTAAATTTTTGTTAAAATCTTAATTTTTACGAAATGAACCGGGTCACGAAATTTTATGTTACATAAATACACGTGGTGTTTAGTTAGTTCACTAATATGTCAAAAAAATACATGTCTTCTTAGTTTGTTTGATAGTTTTAATGAAATCGTACTTTTTAGTCCGTTTTAATATTTTTATATTCGTAAAAAATTTGTACACATGATAACTCAGAGTCCTTGCTCCGCCCATAGTTATAGTCGACTGATACCGCCATTTTTGGTTCTTGAAATATATTTTAGGCTTTTATATTTTAACTCAAACCACCGAAATTATATCAGATTTCTTGTTTTGTCCAAAACTCGAATACTTTTCTATCTGGTCTATGAAAGTTTTTGTGATATCATTGAATATACTATACAGAAACCCAATAATGGAATTAATAATAACTTAATTCAGTTTCATAAGAAATTTTGTAACATTAAAGCACCATATAACCAGATACATACTGCTACATCAAACTAAAAGTCCCCGATTCACTAGCTTATAGCCAAAGTCATGTCGGTGACTCGATGAGTGACTTGTTAAAGGACAACCTAGCTTATTGTCGTTTAACCAGCTTGTCAACGAAGAGAATTCCCTCTAAGTGATCACACTCGTGTTGTAATATACGAGCTTGCCACCCTGAAGCGTCCACCTTTATTGGTTGGCCATCTCGATCCAATCCTGTGACCTCTACCTTTAGGAACCTTTTCACCATTGCTAGGTGGCCAATTACACTACAAAAATCACATTTAAAAAAAATTGCATAAGCATATGCTCTATGTGTGACTTTTTGATTGGCACATGAACGGAGTACGGACCAGACCGGCCATAAGGCAATTGAGCTCACCATACACATCCTTCGAAAAACTGTGTTGTCTGGTAACTCGTGATTCTCAGTTTTGGGTTCACAATAACCTACATTTCCAATATCACAAAACAAACATATAACCACTTGCATACTTTTAGACTAAATGCACTTCAGTTAACAAAATGACGGGGTTACGCGGTTTTGAAGGTGGATTGACATACAAAAGATCGGAAGGCTGTCTCTCCTGTTTCTCATTTACTTCATTCGGTGAAGGTTCCATATATAACTTAGTGTCCTCCAACACAATAATCTGTTTTTGAGTTAATAATCAAATTACAATCCTTAATAGAGAATTGACAAAGGGAGAAAAGAAATTGGAACGAAAACTAACTTTTATAGGAACACCGATTTTGGGAGCAGAAAGGCTTGCCACACGTTCTTTTCTCATGACCTTAATCATATCATCAATAGTCTTCTGAATACGCTGCGACCCAATTTCTTCAGGATACAGTTCACGAGCGGGCTGATGAAGTATCGGGTCACCCACATTCTCCTAACCAATCTTCTTCGGCCCCATTAGTTGAACCAGACGAGAAACCTCTAGTGTGTATGATAAAGACCGTGTTAAATTGGGACTTGGTCAAAGGAAACATATTTCTAACAATGGGTTCATGTTGGGGTCGAACAATGATGGTTCTAGTTTGAAGCAAAGGCGTGGCTAGTGGTTTTGACAAGAGGCGATTGGATAGTTGCCGAATCGCCTCCTTGCCCTTTGAAGAAAGGGTACCATCAAGAATTCTATTGAACATGTTTTGGTGCTTCAAAATGGGTTGTTTTTTGTTATCGATATTTCTTTTTTATTGACTAAAAGTCAGGAACCTATTGTGTGCCAACGACCCATGCACATTCATGCAAACACTTTGTATCCATTTTGTGATCTTTTCGTGATCCCACATCCACCCAAGTAGGTGAAATGCAGGTTGAAATCAGTCAATCACTGCCACACTCGGTTGAATGGTACAAAAAAAATTGTTAAACTATGAATTCAATGGTACAACTGTATTTATAATCTATAGAAAGTATGATATGAATCTATCAAATGACTCTGAGGTTTAATTTAAGGACTAGGTTAAATACCCAAGCTACAAAGGATCGACCGCCCAACTACCGATTTGCAATTTTTGCAACTTTGGTTTTTTTTTTCTTTCAGCTACTTCTTAATAGTTGCCCATATTATTTCTAACTTGCTTTGAAATAATTCATTACTTTCCGAATATGAACAAACACATGTTTAAGTAAGATTGTATTTTATTTTATATGATAACAAGTTCCATATCTGTGGTTGCTTTCCGAAATGTTATCTATAGAATAATAATCCACAATTCTTATTAAACATTATAGTTAGAAATCTTCATGTAATATATATGAACACTATCATAATGTTTATACAATTGCGCCTTGTCGTTATTGTTTGTTTACCTTTGATAATGTTGTCCGTACACAAGTGGGAGAAATCTTAATGTGTGCAAGGAACATACATTAACAATATGATTATTGGGTTTCTTTGACCGCCAAGGTGAGGAAGATAATCAATCTATTAGGACTTAAACACTAAGATGTTTGTTGCCCTATTACATTAAAAGTCAAAGGTTATACCATTAAAGTACTTCAATATTTTGACTACTTGTTTAGTCAATAGAACTTATGGTTTTAAATTATATAATATGATTTGGAGTATGAAATTAACTTGAAATTATATTGAAGTCAAAGAGTTTGCGTCTCTTGATTACTTTAGTTAGAATAATTATGTTTTTCTTGCTAAGACATAATTTATAGTTCTTGAATTTAATCATGACTAATAACATAGAGTATGTAGTTGAATTGTGATGTCTTCTTGTTATCACTTTAACATGATGTCCTTGAATTTTTCGGAGACTTGTAACGTATTAAAAATGGACTTGTTATGTTTTCTTGAAAAAACACTTGAACATAGAGTTAACTATGGTCCTTCAATTATTCAAAGACTTATATAATGTTTTAATTGACATATTTTGTTTTCTTGTAAACACAAAAAACATGGAATTCTTGAATTGTTTGTCTTTTGTGTACAGTAAGCATAGAGTTCTTGCTTAATTCAAGAAATATACATTATAGCATGCACTTGGTTTTAAAATACTATGAATTCAATTTGGCAGGACCCAATTGACAAGTATTTGACCTAAATAGAATTAAGTTATCTAATAGAATTTTGATGGAGTCTCACAATTCCAATACTCATAGAATACCACATTATTATGGTATGTATAATGTGTTAAAGACAAAACTATATTCCAATATAGTTTGATTTTGATTCACTTAAATGGCTCTACCTCAAAAAGCGTATTTAAGGTTTGATTTTGAGTGTGTCATGAATACACTCAATATAATTTCAACCTAGAAGGTAATCAAGACATCATCTTTGGATTCTGAGATAAATCCCATTATGTTTTGATTAAAAGTTCTATAATTTGTTAAAAATCTTATGAAGCATTAGTATTAAAAGCTAGAGATGAAGGAAAACTTGAAACTGTGTTTGTGTTTCCCAATTAAGAACAATAATTGTTACTTAAATACTTAGTATTTAGAGAATTTTCTCTACTTACAAAAGTAAGTGGGAGTATATATAAATCTTGAAGATATTCAAGAACAAAATACATAACCTTCTAAATCCACTTGCTAATGTCACACTAAGGTTTAACATGTAAATGTCGAACCAAATGTATAATAAGAATTGCCATAATAAAATCGCAAGGATGCACTCATCACTTGATTTTTGATATTGTAATAGCAATGCTGAGGAATTACGAAATTAGATGATCATTTCAAACTGCTAATTGCTAAGATCATATATCACATCTTGAATCTGATAAAGGTCTTAAGGGGGGGGGATTATGGAATGTAAGAGGCAGTCCTTAAAAGCCATTCAAGTTTTGAGCTTGATGATCTTTTTACCCAAAGTGTTAAACCTAGTGAGGTTAGAATGAGTTTCTTTTTTTGAAGAAAGGCCTCATAAGGACTAAAATTGTACACATATTAAACTGCCTGACTGATGATAAAGATTTTGATCTTTACTCAAAACAATTGACTAATGATTAATATTCTTTTTGACTTAATAATTATATTTAAAGATATTAATTGTCAACATGATTTTTGAGATTCTTTAAATGTCAAATTAAGGTTTCATAACTCTTTCTTGGATGTTTACCGTGACGAGGTCGGGATATGTAATATAAAGGGTTATGAGTCTATATTTGCAATATGGCCAATTATGATTATGACTCTTTCCTTAATGATTTCATTTGCGAGGACGGGTGTGTAATCAAAAGTGGTTAAAAATCTTTATATGATCCATAGATAAAAAGAATCCAATGTGAGGATTGGATCTTGCATCTAGGGATGATCTTAAGTTTAATCACAATATGATTTTTTATAAATTTTAAAGTTGACTCCTGAGTACATTGACATTGAGTGGGAAGCACATGTTTTTTTTTAAATTTCTATGGTTGTATGACATATCGAAAGTATCATTCCACAAGCTAGATCTTAATCCTTAGATTGGGAGAGAAAACTTCTCTTTGAGAATTTAGGATAAAACAACAACGACTTGGATAATTGTTTATTAAGAGGTTTTTATCTTCGTAGGTATGCGGAAAATTTAGTAAACACAAATGCAATATGTCATTGAAGCAAGTCTTAAATGATATATTACACTTGAGACTAATTTACGTACATGGATGGAAAACCTTGTGTTTTTTTATCTAACGGGTTCTGATAATGTTTATATATTTTATTGTGTTTGTGATTGGTTGTTACTTTTGCACGATATGCAAGAACGAGCTAACAACAACGTATCTAATTGAAGAGTGATTAACATGATGTTTAAAACAAAAGGTTTACGAATTATAAAGGCATAGCGTTGTATGTGTCAACTGATGCTAGATTAATAATCAAATTTAGTTGTAAAAAAGGATGTATCTTTTATGATAAATTTACTAACTAGATTTGATAGCTAATGCAATGTTGGTAGAAAACATTTAAGAATGAGGAATACTTACATTTTAAGAAACTGTAAACGATGATTGTCTGAGATAGGTATGTTGTTAACTTCAAATTTACCATATAACGGTACTATTACCTTGGTCCTTACTATGTCTTTGCATAGTATGCACTGTGAAACAATAAAAACTAACTCATCTTATTATCTCAAATCTTTCCACAATTATGTGGGGGGAATCTTTTGAAACAAGTATTCGGAAAGTTATACTCTAGATGACTATTTAGTTTTTTAGGCTAAGAGATATATAGATTAGAGAAAGTTGATAATGATGAGAAGTCTTTCGGACATGGTTGACTGGTTGATTAGAGAGAGGCGTACCAAATAGTCCAGGCAAATCTGTTTTATTAGTATTTGGATAATTTTGGGATAGTAAGACAATTTTTACTTTGATGATTAAAGAAATTGTATTTGTTCTCATTACATATAAAAAATTGTTTTCTATGTTTTGCATGTCTTAATCATGAATGATTTCTTATCATTCTAAAGATGTCATTGTCGAGTTAACAATTATGGGAATATGGTTATGTTTAAGGCAAATATGAGTGTTGGTTAATCGTGATATAAAGGATTTGTTCGCCAAACTCATGTGTATTCACAAGGGATGCATATTGGATAACCCAACCTTCTGATTTTTACTTTTGGATCATGTCATGAGTAAAATGTCGGAAATGGTTTAAAAAAAACGTCTTTGACGTGAGATGCAAGCAAGTTCTGTATGTGTGGGATATTCTCTTTGTGATTATAGCTCAATCGTCTGTCCTGAAACAAGGTAGTTATAAAAGTTATTTTTTGGAGTGTAGTGAGCAGCATCCACAAAACAATTGTAGTCAAATAAAGGATTTTGTTCCTCCACTTGTTATGGATGCAGATAAAGATACCATTGGGCCCTCTCCAGATTTAATCAGATTTAATTGTGTGGCGCACCCAAAGGGTAATGCATAGTGATCTTGATTACCATTTGGTATATTGAATTTTTCTATAACGAAATAACATTAATGTTAAACTATATGGTATGACTTAGGGATCCATATCATGGTTTTAACGGTATCGTAACATGGGGATGATTATAAAACAAGAAATTTATAACCATGAAATAGCAGAGATGGTTTTTGAAAACTTTATTATAATATTCATAATTTAAAAAAATAATTGTGTGGGTTGCTAGGACTTTGCCAATTTAGGTTAAGTGTTAAGTTTGCTTATCCATCCCAAGGGGGATGTTGGATTATGGTAGTCGAATAGCACGAGTACATTACGAATATGTGAGCCTATTGGGGGCACACACGTTAATACACGGAGAATATATTTTACTTCACGATATGAACCAAAGGGACTAAACGAAACTAAAGTCATAATCTTGTTTGTGTCTTAAAGAGGAAATAACAAGTAAGATATTACTTGAGTGTTTTCCAGGTTCGGTTGGATAAGGAGAACAAGAAAAGAATGAGTTGTGATATGTATAGGATTTGTTTCCTAGTTCATCACAAATAGGGAATGAGGGCTATAAATATCCCACACCCCTTACTCATTACATACGACACAAACTCCTAAAATCCCTCAATTATATTTGGTTTTCTTTGGTTTGTTTCTCAGCCGATCTCAACAGAAAACCTTCACAAGGTTTGTTTGTTTTTCGGTTGTTACTCCACATCCATATTCGATTAAACCTCAAGGTTTATTACTCTCTGGAGAGGTTGTTTTCTCCGATACTGAGGTCTTACTAGTTACAAGTATGGTTAAAATTTGAGTTCAATGGTAGTTTTCGTGGTGGTTTTGGTGGTAGTCGAAAGGGTGAAAAAAAATGTCCCTAAAGGAGGGTTTCGGGTTTTTGTGCTAATTGTCGTGATAAGGAAATTCGGTCCAAGGGTTTGTCGGTTAATTAGGGTTCATTTTATAAACCTAATTTGGTGACTTTTGTGGTAAGTAATGTCTCGTCGGTTTCAAGACAGGGTTGTTGTTGTAGGTAATCGGTAATTATACAAGGGTTGTTTGTTCGTGAAGTTAAGCCTAGCAAGCTTAATATATTCTGTTGACGTGACTGTGTGAGCAACCGTAGAGGCGATTGTGTTAGTCGCTTTATTCTTTTTCTTGATCAATTGGCTAAGAGGTATATGTTTCTATTTACTTCTTGTTTACGTGTTAATTCATATGCTATTACTAGATCCATCCGCTGCGTACTCGTAGTTACTTGGTTACATAGATTAATAAATCCCAACACTTCTATGCGATTAAAACCAAGAAATTCCATTTTCACTTAAAACTAAGAAATTCCATTTTCACTTAATATTTCATGCCAATTAAATAAACTGAAACTTTGTTCACTTCTGATTTTTGAATTTGAATTCTTATGAATTGATCAAATATGATTTCGATTGCGTGTTGGAATATGTGAGTCGGATACGCATATTATACGACTAGAAATACGTGAGCCTATTGGGGCCACACACGTTAAGACACGAAGAGTACGTTTACTAAACATTTAATACGTTATATTTATTATTAAGTGTTTAATATGTTTCACGAATACAAAAGAGAATGGCTTAAATGTCGAAAACGAAAATCTTTGTCCTCTTCTCAAAAGATGCAGATTTTAGAAAGCATTCTAAAGGAGGTTATGAGGTGGAAATTATTTGTGATGTGATTATGATGAGATTAAAAGAATGCTAGGAGAAAGAAGTTAAAGTGTGGATCTACATTTAAGTTTGATCGGCAGTGTGTGATTGTAGCATTTCGGATTCATGTTCGTGTATCGAAATCCCACCGAAGGGTCGTCGCATTCATTGGGTTCGGATTTCTGCTCACAACGTCTTCTGTGTGCAAATAGTGTGCTGAAGAGAGATCTGAGGAAAGAAGGGTGACGTGAAGGAAAGAAGGTAGAAATCTCTGACGAGCCAGCGATGAGTTGTCGAGATCGGAGCGGTCTTGTCGATTGAAGCGTTTATTAAGAAGTTTAATGATGAGATGAGGTTGCAAAGACAAGAGTCGTTACAACGGATATGATGAATAGAGGCGCGGAATAGGAAGATTAGCGGCTAGAGCGAGGCGTGTGAGCCGGAAAACATTACCGGTTATTAACGTTTTGCAAAAATAGAGGTCGTTACTATAAAAGTTAAAAAAAAACAAAAAATATTATTCTAGAAATTTGATTAAATTTTTAGTGCTAAAAACCAGATCATTTATTTTTTTTGGATTTGATGGATTGTCATTTTGTCGTTCAGATGGAACTATATGTTCAGTTTTCTCTTGTATATAGGTGGCGTTTGTTTTTTCAAAAATGCCTCTTAACAGCATCTTAATCTGACTCATTCAGACGCGGTCAGACATTTGGATCGTTTAGACTGTTTGTTTTTTTCAAGTCATTCAAAGGCAATAAGAGGCAAGCCCTGTTCAGAGCGTTTGTTTTTTTTATGATCATTAAGAGGCAGTAAGAGGCATAAACCTCTTACTGAACTAGATGTGGAGGGGTTGTCTTAACACCTCTTAATGTCTTTCTTTTTTCTTACTGTTTTGTTGTATCTAACTTACTAAGAACAATAATATTCACTAAAGATGCTTAGCATATTTAATATTGGAGTAAACTTATTATTATAATTCACAAGTGTCGTGTTTTTACATTGATTTGCTCGGTATTATGGTTCAAATATTTTAAAACTTGTACCTATCTAATGTTTTATCATGCGCTTAATAGATCTCTATGTGTAATATGGCTTGGCGGATTACAACTCAAAAGAAACTTTATTATGGACTAGGGTTATTAAAGCTATTCATGGCGAAGATGGGAAAAATGGTAGCGGATTCAAGATTGGTTACAAGTCCATTTGGCGAACCATTCTCCAGGAGGTGGAAACATTGAAGATAAAAGGTATACACTTAAATAATTTTATGCAGAAAAAGCTTGACAATGGTGCAGATACTTATTTTTTGGAGGATTTGTGGCATGGAGACATGGTTTTGAAACAAAGATATCCTAGGCTTTATGCGCTGGAAGTGAAGAATGACTGACGATGTGGCTTCTACACTGTAGCAGGAGGAACTTGACCTGGTCTTTCGTCGTGTTTCCTAGAAACGGAGTGTAGACAAGACAGTGACGGATTTGAGACGACTTACTGTTGGAAGGTGTTTGTTCTTGGTGTCACGCCCGAAAGGTGGTAATGTGACGCTTCTTGGTTTGGGTGAGTTCTCGGTAGCTTCGGTTAGAAAGGTTATTGATGATAACAGGTTTCCGGAAGTGTCTACTCAAACTCGATGGATAAAAGCGGTGCCAATCAAGGTGTGAGAATGGATTGTTGCTCTACCCTTCTTAATAATCCCGGAGAGGTATAATATTCCTGTCTAATCTTTGTCACCGTTTTGAGGTAGCTACACGGAATCGTCAAGTCATTTATTTTTATTGCCTTGTTGCGAAAGATAATTTTTTCGCAAGATTTGCCGTTGTGGGAAGTGTGGGATTTCATGGAAGTGCATACGTTCGATGAATGGGTTTCTGGATCGTAAATCTTTCGGATTCCAATCAAGCATAAAAGGTTGTTAGAAGGGGTGTGTTTTTTTTTTTTTTTTTTTTTTTTTTTTTTTTTTTTTTTTTAATTCCTGTGCGAATGCAATCGTTTTATATTTAAACTCTAAAAACCATAGTTTAACACATCTAGACATTTTTACCAAAACAAACAGTTTTATTTCATTCAGATTCAGATTTCTCAACCACTTATTCAGATTAAGATGGAAATCAGATTGAGACTTTTCTACCGAATATTCAGATTTAAATGTGCGAGTCAGATTCAGATTGAGAGCCTCTTAATAAACAAACACCACCATAGTATAGAAGATTGTGAATATCTTTATTTGAAAGCATATTTGATTCAAAAGTTTAAAGTTTGAGTACGATTGATGTTATGTAACTCATCACTAATGAGCCTCTTATTTGAAAAGTATATTTGATTCAAAACTATAAAGTATATTCAAAGATTTGTCCCAATTTATACGTTTTGTACAATAACAAACCGTATACACTTATAATGTTATGTTGTATAGTAAGTATCTAAACTTACTAAGAACAAAATATTAACTAAAGATGCTGCATATTTAATATTGGAGTCAACTTATTATTATAATTCTCATGTGTCGTGTTTTACATTGATTTTGCTCGGTTATGGTTCAAATATTTTTAAACTTGTACTATCCATGTTTATATGCAGCCCCCTAAAAAATGTGGTGAATAATAAGTAAAATTTTTGAAGTTCCTATAATAATAATTGTAAAAACTATTGAAACAAGCACCAACACTTTAATCAATCACCCAACCAACCACCCTTCGGTGATAATCTTTTATTGCTAAATGCTAAAGAAGATTAGTCCTCAAACGAGTGCTAACCAAACATACAAGAAATATAAAGACATGTTGTCCCCAATCGAGTGCAATACTAAATACAGAATCACACTACAAACTTTCAAGTGGTTCAATTATTTCTCTTTCGAAATCATCTTCGCTGCACTCCACGAGTTGATGAGAAAAACCTTCTAAGGCCACCTGGGGTTGCTTGGTATCTTCTTGAATTCTTGGTGATGATCCTTGCTTAATGACCATGGGCTCAAATTATCTTCTTCAACTTTTTCCACTATTTCTTTGAATATATCATCTTGAGTCCACTCCTCTCGTTGATTAAGAAAACTTTCCAACGTGACTTGAGTATGATATGCAGATCATTGCCATAAATAATAAATAACTCGATCTAGATCTTGATATTATTATTAACGAGACATGCAGACCCGTGCGATGCACACGAGTTGTATCTAATTTGTTGCACATGGGTTGTGTGTAATTGTTGTATGCGCAATGGTTACGTGAAATGTTGATGTGTAAGTTTGCTAGGTAGTTCTCAAATAATTGGACATATAATTTTATTTTTTAGTCTAAACATCATTTGGTCACCATATACATTTCTTCCTATCTCTTTCAAAGCAGCAAATAACGAATCACTTACGTGACAAAAATATCGAATTTTAACGCATGCTAATCATCAAGAAAGGCTTCTGAGACACCATGTGGGAAAAGCGGTGAAAATCTTGTATCTGTGTTGGGTACTACTATTGGTACCCCCTGGCCCGCCAGAAAGTACAAAAAATGTACAAAAGATTCTTTTTGTACCCTCTTTTTGCAGTATAACGCAGTTTTATTTCAGGTTCTGTTGCGTATTTTTTAACAGTTTCATGCTTTTGATTTGTTAAACTTTATAATTTTCAGTCCGTATTTTCCGTGTCACAGTTTTATAACACATACAAAATTATAAAAATAAAAAAAATAAAAAAAGTGAAAAAAACGGGAAAAAACATGGGGGGTACGGATGGCGTTTTAGGGGTACAAATAACATAAGCCATCTGTATTATAGCCTCAGACTCTTTCTTATCATACTACTACTGATGGTGACGTATCTTTGACCACAAACTTAGATAATATCACATCATCATAAATTCATGTGACAATATTATGTTGGGTTATGATATATGTACCCCCTGAAAACACCATTTGTACCCCCCGGTTTTTTCCGGTTTTTTTTTCGTATTTTATTTTTTTTGTATTTTTATAATTTTGTATATGTTATAAAACTGTGACACGGAAAAAACGGAACGAAAAATATAAAGTTTAACAGGTCAAAAGTATGAAACTGTCAAAAATTACGGAACAGAAACTGATAAAAAACTGCGTTGCACTGTAAAAAAAAGGGTACAAAAAGAATCTTTTGTACTTTTTGGCACTATGCAGTGGGCCAGGGGGTACTAATAGGGGCACCCTATTATGTTTGTCCTATGGCAATGATTAAAAAAGATCAATTGGTGTGACCTCTTTATTTCCAACAACTTTCATTGGTATCAAATACGTGCTTTAGACATTCGGATACGAAACAGCCTGTCTCGAAAAATCTCGAAATATTTATAGTTATTTGTGTCGTAGTGTTAATTTTGTTAAAAATGTTTGATTTTTCTTAAATGTACACAGGTCTCTGAAAATTGTGTTTGTAATTTGTAGTATTGTTTAGTTTATACTAAGTGCACCTAGTCACCACTCGTCTTGATTTCGTCTCTCTGTAGCTCTTCAAAAATTAGTGCATTCCATGTTCTTAGAAGATGCATTTTTTCCCCATAATCAAATTAGTGTATTCACCTTACTATTTTAAAAATACTATGGTAACAACTAACAAATACGGAGTAATGTGTTCAACTTTTATGCACATACGTGACTTCATCAATGTAACTTTTCTCTGGATAATATCCATCATACCATTAGTATAAACACCAAGCTTTAATCAAATCTTCAAATCCATCGTAAACATTTAGGCCTTTGTATGCAGCGCACTACAGCTGCTTCAAATCCATCGTAAACATCTAGAGGGTTGGTTATATTTCCTTTGAAATGTTGCACGAACGGATCTCTTTTCAACTCTAGACGGAAGGCGTTAAGGTTTGTCCATTAACCTGTTCCGTCCAGATTTAAAGCGTCCTTTTATGTTGCATTATTGAGCATTTTTTATATATATACCTTATGTTTATTTGTTTGAAGATTGCGATTTACATTTTCTTTTTATATTTTTCTTTGTAATATTTCTTGTGAGTTTATGAGTACAAATAATTTCATGCTCCACAATTATATGTCAAGGATTTCTTCCATCTTTTAGCAGCACCTTAACCATTTTTATGATGCATCATGATGTTAACTCATGATAATGAAAAAGAATTAACCGACTTGTAACCATAATTTTCTTCATGTTTTCCTATTATTCCTTATACTCAGTATTTGCTTAAAGGTGACTATTATGTGAGAATTGTCATGTTTCTTTACATATATTTTTCTTCGAAATCGACTAATGTTTTGTACATCTGATTATCTTTGAGAATTGATCAGTTATGATCTAAACATGAACATAACATATATGATTAATCTAAACTTGATCAATGTACAATTTACGTCCGGTTTCACTTTATTTGGCATCTAACCAAACCTTTGAGTATGAACTAGCAAACAACATTTTATGATGTATCAAATAGTGGATTAGTCCAAATGTGAGATTCATATGTAATTCATCATTTTTATGTATAATACTATAGTTTATAACTTAATTAAGCTTGTATGTAATTGATTATTAATAGGTTATTGATTCTTCGAGTTATTGCTATAGTTGTAAAAATAATAATATATGTGACATGATGCGGCTTAGGTCGAGAATCGCTCCTAAATACGACACCCCGATTAGATCCCGACTAGCACATGGCTGGTTTGGAGAAGCATCACGCACCAATAGAGCGCCCCAATTCAATCCTCAATGAGGATTGAGGATTTAAAGAAGACTTTGATAATCGGGTTTGGGGACAAGGATGATTGCCATCCCCAAATCCGACTCATTGTCATCCCTACATAGAACGTGTGCCCCAATAACGACATTCATGGCCTTTGTTAGTTGTTATAACGCATACAATGCGTGCCCCAATATCAACATATTCTTTATGCTTGTTTTCAAATAATTTATTAACTGCGTTTAACAAGACATATAGTATTGAGCATTGCTAAATCCTCCTACAAAATCAACCTACTTACCTCTTACACACAATCATATAATATATATATTTTTCACTTATTCTCTCTCCAAATCCAAACCGACAGTTCCGCCATGTGTCAGGATCCTGTGTGTAGGAGGATTTGTAGGAGGAATTAACATTTTTGTATAGTATTTTGTCCTTAGTTTCAAAGAAGTGAAAATATGAACAGTTCATGTATACAAACAAGGTGTTCACATATTAAACTTAACAAAAGAAAAGTAGGTTTTGTTTATCCCACATTGGTTCATTGGCAAAACTTGAATGTGTTTATAACTAAGAATCTAGAGGGTTGGTTATATTTCCTTTAAAATGTTTCACAAACGGATCTTTTCTAAATCTGGACGGAAAATGTTCTTCCATGAACCCTTTCCATCCAGAAATGAAAAGACGCGTTTATGTCACATTATTGGACATTCTTTTGACATTTACCTTGACGAACTTTTTTCGTCTAGATTTTAAAAGAGTCGTTTTTTCGTCTAGATTTAAAAAAGCATGTCTTTACTGTTCACATTATTGGACATTCTTTTGACATTTGCCTCATGTTTATTTATTTTATGTCACATTAGTGGACATTATTTTGACATTTACCTCATGTTTATTTGTTTAAAGATTACGATTTACATTTAATTTTATATTTTTCTTTGTAATATTTCTTGTGTGTTTACGAGTACAAACAATTTCATGTTCCACAATCATATGTCAAGGATTTTTCCAACTTTTAACCGTACTTTAACTGTTTTATGATGCATCACGATGTTAACTCATGATAATAGAAAAGAATAAACCGACTAGTAACCACAATTTTCTTCTTATTCCTTATACTCAGTATTTGCTTCATGATGACTATTATGTGAAAATTGTCATGTTTCTATATATTATTATTTGAAATCGACTATATGTTTTGTAAATCTGAGAATCGACCAGTTATGATCCAAACATGAACAAATATCAAATATTTGATTTATCTAAACTTGGTGAACGTACGATTTACGTTGAGTTTCACATTTTTTGGTTTCTAACCAAACTTTTGAGTTTGGACCAGCAAACAACATTTTATGATATATCAAATAGTCAGTTAGTCAAAATGCGACATTTAGACTCAAGGAGATAATTGTTTAATTTGGTTGAAATGTTTTGGTTGGTGGTGGTCTAAAACAGCCGCCGGGGGCTATCCGTTAAGTTTGTAATTGGTGTTATCTTTCGCACTCATCTTTGGAAGTTAGCTCAAGAAATTTTTCATTGAGTTTGCTTCTCAACCTCCTCGGTTGTATTGAGATGGATGAACTCTCATTTATCCAATCCTTTGTATCGCGTTATACATTGAAATGAATGGAATATGATTATCATCTCATTTGTTTTATTTCCTTATTTATTCTCTCGTAACATTAGTACCCACTAACACACGAACTCTCGTCTTTGTCAAAATATATTAGTTACTTACTATCTCTTCGTAATATATACTTTTTTTTTGAACAGCAAATTTTATTGAAGAATCTAGCAAGGATAATAACACTTAACCTAAAGGAATTAGAAACAAACGCTACACTACAGACAAACTTCCTACTCTGCTGTCTAGCCGGATCCATTCGCTATAACGGGTCGGATCCCTTTTGCAAAGGATCCGGGCTTATCAGCAAACAGATTATCTGTTTCAAACTTCATAGTTAACTCAAACGACCATAAAAACACACTCACTCATTCTAGGGTTTAACCATCATCCATCTCAGTGTGCTAATATTTTTCCTCTTGTTGTTCTTTATTCAATCCTAGGGCTTGAAAATTGATTCAAATGGAATTGTCATAAATCTTGTTCTTGATATCACATGGTGTAAATTTGATACCTATTTTGATTCCTCTTAGTTAGGAATTGCATCCCAAAATTGATTCTCACAAATACCTCATGTAAATAATTTTTTGGATAAATGAACAAAAATAATTTAAGGGTATGCTTGGCATTGTTAATAAAAGTAAATGATTTTCATTCATAAAGTTAACATCATCAACCATCTTGTGTTAATCCTCTTAAAACCCCATTTGATCAAATTTTTGATAAGGAATGGTTGGAACACCTCTAACCAAAGCATTCATTTGTCTAGAATCAATCTAGCTCCAACACATACACACACGACTCAATATTAAACGCGTATCTTACTTTGTCAAAATATGTAATGTTATTTTCTAGGTTCAAGGATGCCTAAGTCTACTCAACAAGATCATCACGATACCGTTTATTACATTCCTAGATACCACCGAAAAGACTGCCGAGAAACTTTCAAAATGCTCCAAAAATGTCTCATTCATGAAGGACGTATCATTGAACAATCTTTCATTCAAGATACCGACATTCCTCAAGTCTTCTCCGCAATCAACTTTGATTGCCTCCTCCATATCAATGAACAAATCTGTCTCGTGTTCGTTCTTGAGTTTTATAAAAGTGTTCGAAACGATGATACAACCATTTCCATTTCCTTTATCATAAATGAACAAAGCATTGTTCTACCTCTTATCACCTTTGCCGAAATTCTTCGTGTCCCTTGTTTGTATGTACTCCAGTGATTGGTTTCTTGCTAACCTCCACCTTGCTGTTGATTCAAACCGTGTCTACCGCACTCCACTTGATGATCTCGTTACTGTCAGAAACACCGTATTTATAGGAAGAACTGAGCAAACTCGTCTCACCCGCAACAAAGAACTCATTCATCGTGATCCTTTTCAAATGAAACTCTTTGAGATGCTCCCACGCTACAAAAAGTGGGAAGAGATACTCAAGGAGAATGCCATTTGCCTAGCCGGGAACAAGGACCACCCCAATATGTGCCATTTGCCTAGCCGGGAACAAGGACCACCCCAATATGTGCATCGTTTACATGATCTATTGTCTTATCAACCAAAAACCTTTCAACCTTGCGTACTACATTGCCAAAAGAATGGTTGGAGTCTTTAAAGTCCACAAAATGGTACAACCATCTCCGGTGACTGATGACCATTTCCTCGCTAACCACGTCATGGTACCTCTCACTGAGGGTCGTGCCAAGAGACTCATGATTGATGGCAAAATACCTCGTCCTCTCACCGACTCCTCTGACAAAGTTGAAGCTGATGAAGACAATCCCATTTCAAACTATCAACTTAATCATGTAGCTTACATGGAACAACTTCCAAAAATTCCAAAAGAAACCGAAGAATTCAAGCAAACGAAAGGAATGTTCAAATGTCTCGCCCATTTTCTCACAAACATGGGAAAGAAGAAAAAGTGAAGAAAAGGGTGATAGATGTTGTGGGTTGGTCACTTCTGTTTTATGCTGAAACAATGTGGTATTTTTTTACTTTAAACTGGTTATTGCTTGGGAACTATCTTGCTAGAACTTGTGGTACAGTGAACTATTGGTAGTATGGGTGATACAATGAACTTGTATTGGCGTAAAACATCTAACTAGGAATTTTACCACTTTTGATCATATATCAAAAGTTGGTTTTAATCACATTTGATTATCTATCTGTTTGTTATACTTGCCTATCTTTCTGTCCTAGACTAGAAACGCCCTATATTCACTTTTAGAAGAATTAGTCTTGAGTTTTGATAGGTGTTAGATATGTTTGCAAGCTCATTGTGTGCATTTGTGTCTCAGAAGCCAGATCCCTTGACTTACAAGGTTCGGATCCATTCTTAAATGGATCCGGCGGAGCCGGCAGATCAGACATCAGTTTGATGTCCTATTGCTTTGTTCTTTCTTCATTGACGTTATTAGATTAGTTAGGTGCATCCTTTAAGTCATGATTTAGCAGCTCTCAGTCCTGTTAGACCCTATATCTCCTTATACATGACTTAGGATCTCTTTAGGAGTGTTTTTGATTTTTCATTTCTTATGTACTCACTCTTTTTCCATCCTTGTGGTTATATTCTCTCACATCTACTATGCTCTAATTATTTTCAATTTTGTTGAAATTTATTTTATATGTTCTCACTCATTTTTCCTTAAATTGCTTTGTTCTTTGGTTTTAATTTCTTATGATTTTATTCTTTGTGCCTTTTGACTTTTTCCAGCTTCTAAACACTAATGATTGCTCTTTAAGTCAACTAGTCACCTTTTTAGTCATTTATTATTTTCTTTTAAGTTCATTCTTCCCTATACACCTTCATTGGTCCTTTTTCTTACCATTAGATGGTATGTTCTAAACTTCTATCCATTAGAACACTGGCTTACACTCATAGCATCATATAACATAAGATAGAATTCACAATTTCATATCTTTGTACCTGTTCTTTCTGGCTCAGTAGCCGGATCCTTTGGCTAACACTAGCCGGATATATTTTGAAATGGATCCGGCAGAACCGGGGTTACAGAGACAGTTAAAAACGGATTTTTGCATTTAAAACCCACCTTTCTCCACTCTTACACTCAACACTGCCTTAAATGATCTTTCCTAGTAAACTACAATTCTGTTAGTTGAGATTTGCATGCAAATGATTGCATTTTGAAGGATTTTAGTGGTTTTAGCATTTAAGATTTTGCATGGTTATTCACTATTTAATCACTTGTGTTTGCACCTTCAATCCCTCACTCACAATCACCATTCTCAGCTGATTACTCATCTTCAAAACACTCTTCACCATGACAAGAGCTTCAAGTGCACATTCATCAACTAAGAACCCTCCTCGTAAAACCGCTCGTGTTGTTTATGAAATTTCATCAACTGAGTCATCACCCACTAAGAATCCCTCAACTAATTACATCCAAACTTTACCTTCGCTTCCTATTGAACCAACACCAACACTTGCTCCACAAACTACAACACCTCAAATTGAACATTCACCCATTGAACCAACACCTTTAGTCACTCCTACAACAACTCATTTGCCTCATCCAACATCAATTGTGCATCCATCAACTTCAAACTTACTTCCATCAACGTCACGTTTGCCTCCACCAAACATATTCTTTCCACTTAATCAATCCCTATGGATTGAAAACTCCACCACAGCCCACAAGCCATGGAGACCGTTGCAACCATAGTCAACACACTCAAACCTTGGTTCGAGACCTACGTGATGAAATGCGTTTCATGTTCAACCATATCCTTGATCGTCTTAATGAAGTCATCAAACAAAACAACCCTTAAAACCATTGGGAGAAGTGCAAGAACAAGTGGTCACCCTTGTCATTATTCCTCTAGTTTTTAGCCTAGCTTTAGTCTTTCTTTAGGATATCTTGAAACATTAGACCATGTTCTTAGTTTTATTGATTGGTAGTTGTGTACCATTCTTTTTGTTTATTACATGGCTCTATTTGCTTATGTTATCATTTGTCTTGAGTATATTGGTGTGTTTATTACAGCCTTCTTAATATTATGTCTTTATATCGTTTGTTAACTGCTGTTTATTCAATCAGACAGTTGGATCCTTCAGAAACTGAAGGCCGGATCCCTTTTAAAATGGAACCGGCAACTCAGAAACATTTCTGAAAAACTTTGAGCTTAATTTCTGCATATTATCATATCACATGTTTTCATTCTAACCCACTGTTTTGTAGATTTTCAAAATTCACATGGAATACTTGACGCCCGCACTAAGGGGGAGCTTTCGTCAAGGGGGAGCATTGTAAACGGGCAATTGATATGGGTCAAATTACACATATTTTTTACCTAATAAAACGGACTTAAAAGACATCAAATATGCCAAATATATTGTGTTTTTGTGTTTATGCATGTGCAGGTACGGATATCATAAAAAAGGACAAAATAAAGCCAAAAACAGACAAAAACGAGCACGAGAATGGAAAGAGTGAAAAGCCGAGGCCGGGGATACATTTTTCTGATTTTGGGATCAAGCTTAACTGTAAATAACAAAAATCCTGAAACCCGTCAAAATATATAACCTGAAATATGATTATTGAATGCAGATGAGATTTCGCCCAAATTTGAAATATTTATTTGTTTGCTGTTTTATGCAACAAAGATATGCTGGTAGATGCAACAAAGATATATTTCCTCATTGTCATATATTTTCTATGTATATTTTTTTGGTCAACAACCATGTATAAGAGGTCAAACAAATGATATTCATATATTTTTATAAATAGTTATAATGTTTTATGCATCTATAATATCTAACATAATACGTATATAAAAGTTACAAATAAAGTAAAAGGCTTATGAATATTATGGAGTATGAAAAAACTACAACAAAATTTATGGAGTTATGAAAAGCGTACTATACAACACTAATTGATACTTTTATCCGAGCATCGATCTCATATTTTTTTCTTTCAACAATTGCAGTTTTTCGTCAACGTAAATGTATTTATTTTATTTTCGCAATGTGACTTACCTTTATATAATTTTCAAAATAATTGTAAAGTTTTATACATATTATGTTACATAAAAACTATATAATGGGTTAAATAATAAAAGTTTCAAATCATTTCAGAAGTATATGAATATTAGGCTCGTTTCGAAGATAAAAAAAATCGTTTACGTCGGCGAAAAACTTACAAAAATTTAGCGTAATTTGTGCACGTAGGTAACAAAAGTTTAATGTATAGTGTTATTGTTTTTGTTAATAAATATGTAAATATGTATTGCTTTAATGGTAAAATAGTAATTTGACATTTTTTTCATTTTGATACAACACTTACGTGAAATGGTTTCCTAGATGGCATGTGTACATTTTTTGCTAAAATGGTGACATGTGTTTGTGTATTATCTTGTATTAATTAATATATTTTTATTTTTATAAATAGTTATAATGTTTTATGCATCTATAATATCTAACATGGATAAAGATCAAATAAAAAGACAAATATTCGTGAAAAGGATAAAAAAATTTATTTTTTTAAAAAAGTTCTCAAAAAATTCTGAAAAAATTCCACAAGATCGTGTATGTTGGTGCATGAAAAAATTGTAAAGGAAGTTTTTCTAAAAATTGATAGTTTTGCCGAAATTTTTTTATTAAAAAAACGTTTGTGCATTAAATCGGTTTTTTGTGCATCAAAAATTCGTTTTT